>JBBPBX010000025.1:117550-139284 GCA_038048925.1 Garcialebias charrua | reverse complement strand
TATATATATATATATATATATATATATATATATATATATATATATATATACAGGTAACCCCCGACCTACGAACGAGTTTGGGACCTAAGAACCGTTCGCAGCTCGATCCGTTCGTAGGTAGGGGGTGAAAATTATTTTAAAAAAAAAAATTTCATTCATTCATTCATTCAACCTTTATTTATCATGCTAACGGAGCGCGCGCACACATTTAAGCATGTACAGTAGTGTACTGTAATGTTAAACATTGCTATTCACATTTACAGAATAAATAAAAATATATTTTCTTACTTTGAGATGGTCATAGCCGACATCTTAGGTTGCCATGCGTTGTTGTTATCAGGCCGAGCAGCGCGACGAGCAAACCACGGGAGCTGCTCGAGGCCTGTGTTAGCTCTCGAGGCCTGTGTTAGCTTCTGCTAGCCAGGCCATGAGCTGGTGTTGGAGCGGCGGTGCGGCCCAATCGGCCATCAATCTGCAGCTGCTTCTCCGCCTGAGACGTCCACAGAGCTCACAGAGCGATTCCAGATAGTAATTAATCCATATGAGGCAATCCTGATCAACAAGTCTTCCAAACCTTGCTGCCTGTAGCCGTGACTAACCCTAAGATGGCTGGCCTCCGGTGACTGGCGACCTTCTTCCTGTTATGACCGACCTTCTTCCTGTTATGACCGGAAGTTGCACAATTATTGCGCAATCATGACAAAAATGATCAGAAATGATCATTTTTTATCATAATTATTATTTATAAAGCCTTTAAAACAACCACAGCTGCAACAAAGTGATGTACACATGAAATTAAGAACATTTAAACACAAAAAAATAAAAAAAAAAATTTTTTTTTTTTTTTTTTTTAATACAGTAATTTCATATTTTTATTAAATATGATACGTTCGTAGGTCCCGTGGTTCGCAGGTCGATGGGGTCGTAGGTCGGGGGTTTGCTGTATATATATATATATATATATATATATATATATATATATATATATATATATATATATATATATATATATATACATATATATATATATATATATATATATATATATAGTCAAAGTCAAAGTCAAAGTCAACTTTATTGTCAGATCTGCAATATGTACTGTACAGGACATACACAGGACCGAAATTGCGTTTCTCTCAGTCCCTCGGTGCAACAGTAAACATCTAAACATTGAAACACTGAAACATATAATAATTGACATAAGCATAAAATAGTAAAACTAACACTGTCCTGAGTTTTTTGCATAGTGGTATAAGAGTATGAAAATTTACACCAACTCTAAAACTAAAACATTAAACATTTAATGAACATAATACTGTCCTGAGTTTTTGCATACTAGTATAAAAAAAGAGTATAAAAAGTATAACTAAAATAAACTAAAGGTTTCTAGCATTGACATTTGCAAAGTGGCAAAGCAGCGTATGAGTTAATGTACACAGTATATGTATGAGGTAGTAGTTGATGTTGTTATAGAGGCAAAAAGTGGCATATGCAGTAAGGCACATTGGGCATCCCTAAATAAGACCGTTCAGAGCACATTGTATATGTATCAGCAGTGGTGTAGATATTAGAGTAGTGTAAATGTAAACAGTAGTAGTTACATGTAAGCAGTAGTAATAAAAGTAAACAGTATTAATAAATGTAAACAGAGAATGTAAACAGTATTATGATTATAGGCAGTGATGTAATACAAACATTAGTGCAAGTATGAGAAGTAGTGCAAACTAGGGCTGGGCGATATGGAAAAAATCATATATCACGATATGGACTTTTTTATATCACGATAACGATATATATCACGATATATACAACACGATGTGTGTGTGTGTGTACAGCAAAAATTTGGACCAAAGTTTTTTTATTTTATTATTTTACTACAGATAGTTACATTTATAAGAATGTGAACAAAAAGAACAAGGAAATTTGGACCAAAGTAGAAACTAGATCTACCTAAGATCTACCTTAATTCAAGGAGTACGATGACTTAATGCCAAATGACAAATGTTAAGGAAGCCAAATCATTCCTTGTATTTAAGAAACTGGTAAAAAATGAATTGCTAAAAAAAATATAAATGAATCTAATTTAATGTGTGATATATGTGAATTGAAAATTGACTGAGTTATTTACTTATTTTGTTATTATAGAAAATATTGTTTGAACTGTTATTAGATGAATAAGGAGCAGATTTAATAAGATTTATTCTTCATCTGCTACCTTTCATTTTATTATTTTTTTTCTATTATGAATACGTTAATTGTTGTATTTCATTTTATAAAATGAATAAACTAACAAACAAACAACTCCTTTTCTACTTTGGTCCAAATTTTTCCTGCAGGTGGCGGTAAAACAACAGCTGCTAATGAAACTCACGAAGAAGAAATCCGCTCTGAAGTTTGAGTAAACAAAGCAAGAAACAGAAAAGAGAAAACGTTGCGTTTGATTGCGGTTCTGTTGTGTCTCTGGTCTGTTTTGTATTGGTTAACTGGACCCGAGTTCGGACTCGGTTGGACTCTGGGTTCGTGTCCTCTGGACCCATTTTGTCTCAGAGTTTCAGCGGAGCGAAATAATGGAAGCTAACAAGGTGAGCTTCCCCCTCTTTTTGGTAAAAGTTATTCTTCTTGGGCTGCCTGTGCAGCTGTTTTCTCCTTGTTGAGATCTATGGTTGAGACACCGGCTTCATGCGCCTGCGTCTCTGTTGCTCTCGAGTTTAACCACGTAAAGCATGTGTCGCAAACCCGCGCGTGCGTCAAACATAAAGCCGCGCCGTCATCTCGCAAAACCACAATATGAAGCTTCTTTGCGACAGTTATTTTTTTATTCTTATTTATCACGATAGAGACGATAGAAGGAAAGTAGCACGATAGACACGTTTCTATCGTCCCCACGATATATATCGTCATATCGCACAGCACCTAGTGCAAACTGTATGAGCACATGACCGAGAGTTTAGTGAATAACCCGTTTGATGACACAGAGTCCAGTGTTAAAATCTTTGTGTTGTGTGGTAATGTGTGAGAAAGTTTTAGTGTTAAGGCAGTTCAAATGGGAGGGGGGGCAGAGCAGGCAGAGTGTTTAGCATCCTGACTGCCTGATGAACAGAGCTGTCTCTCAGTCTGCTGGTTCGAGCCTGGAGACTCCTCAGTCTCCTCCCTGATGGCAGCAGTCTAAAGCGGCTGTGTAGTGGGTGTGTGGGATCACCTGCCATGCGGTGGGCTTTCCGAGTGAGGCGTTTGCTGTGTAAGTCCTGCAGTGAGGGGAAGGAGGTGCCGACTATCTTCTCAGCTGCTCTCACAATGCGCTGGAGGCTCTTGCGGCAGGATGCAGTACATGCACCAAACCACACAGTGATGCAGCTGGTCAGGACACTTTCTATGGCACCTCTGTAGAAGGTGCTCATGATGGGGGTTGAAGCTCCAGCCCTTTTCAGCTTGCGGAGAAAGTAGAGACGCTGGTGAGCCTTCTTTGCCAGTGCTGCAGTGTTCCTGCTCCAGGACAGGTCCTTTGAGACGTGCACTCCCAGGAACTTGGTGCTGTCTACTCTCTCCACTGCGGTGCTGTTGATGGTCAGAGGGGCATGTTGGGCATCCTTCTTCCTGAAGTCCACAACAATCTCCTTTGTCTTCTCCACGTTGAGAGTGAGATTGTTGTGTCCGCACCACAAGGTCAGGCGGCTCACCTCGTTCCTGTAGTCCGTCTCATCGTTGTTGCTGATGAGACCCACCGTCCCCACGTCCCCACATTGCAGTTTTTCACTTATTGTGGGGGTGTCCAGAACATAACCCCGCGATAAACAAGGGACTACTTTATCATTACTGTACTCTGATCAGGGTAAGGCGTTGACGATCGCCTGCTCACCCACAGCAACTAAATCTGTGTCTGGGCAGAGCAGCTTTTACGATACATGGACCAGTCAAAAACTGTTCTTGTTAGAACATTTTTTTAACCTTTACATCTGAATCTGTCATGGGAAAAAATACTTTTTTTTTTTTTAAAGTTCAGTCAGTCACACGTAATATTTCTGAACACAGATCATTTTAATCCTCTTGTTTTTGTACCGTTAGGCTGATTACATTTCTCTGTAGTCGCTGTGGGTTTCAGTGAAAACCTGCTGCGTCTGTCCTTCACTGCCTGTTGTGAAAAGATCTGTACGGACTGAACTGTGGCGTGTTTTTCTTACACAATACAGAAGAAAAACAGCCAACACACATCAGGGGGTTTGAGTCTCGATGTGGATCAGCACTTTCTAAGCTACAGATTCCATCGTGCACGAGCACTTAAATCCACGCTCAACATGTGACACGGATTTGAACAAAGTTCCCAAAGTACAAGAATAAAAGTACCGGCCAGCAGCATTAAACAAGTGCTCCATCATTTAGTCATCGAATTGTGATGATTTTAAGTACTTTTTTGGCACAATGTAGTATTTAAAGTATAGCATATAAAATGATACAAGATGAGCAGGAAAATATAATGTAAAATAATATAGTTTGTCTAACACGTAAGTTTAAAAGTAGCGTTAAATCTAAAGTAACTTCCTTGTGTGCGTTTGTGAGGAGAGCCCCTCGATTAGATGCTAAATACCTTAACAGAGGACTTGATTCCCTTGAACATTCCCAGGCACACGATGGTCCAGGCTGCAAACAGGCAGCCCACAACATGCGGGTTGAAGGAGCCCACCTCATCGATGGAGTCTGTGACATCCAGAGCTTTGCGGTACCAGAAATACGACGTGGGAGAACTTTTCTCACATTCTGCCACTGATAAGAAAAAAGTTGAGGAACACTCAGACACTACTCTCATGATGTGAGACACGTTCATACTTTCTCTATTAATTAATCAATTCTACTATTGTTTACCTGTTATATTTCCTTGCAGTGAACAGTTTTCCCAAGGTAACGGGGACTGGAACGAGTTCCCAAAGTAGAAAAGGCTCCATGCGAGGATCACGTTGTAGTAGAGCGCCACAAAGAAACAGACCTGAAGAGTTTTAGAACAGGATAGTTCAAGGGAAAAAAATGATATATAAAGCTGTGACAGCTAAATGTTTTCTACATACAGATAGAAATGCAGTTAAAATATGTATTGGAATGGTAGTTTTCAAGAAAGCAGACGCCAGTTTGGGGTCTTTTTGTAAAAAAAAAAAAAAAAAGTGCACATCACATTACTGCCCAGTAGCGCTGGGCGATATGGAAAAAATCATATATCACGATATGGACTTTTTTTATATCACGATAACGATATATATCACGATATATACAACACGATGTGTGTGTGTGTGTGTGTGTGTGTGTGTGTGTGTGTGTACAGGAAAAATTTGGACCAAAGTAGAAAAGGAGTTTCTACTTTGGTCCAAATTTTTCCTGCAGGTGGCGGTAAAACAACAGCTGCTAATAAAACCCACGAAGAAGAAATCCACTCTGGAAGCTGGAGAAAACAAGGCAAGAAACAGAAAAGAGAAAACGTTGCGTTTGATTCCAGTTCTGTTGTGTCTCTGGTCTGTTTTGTATTGGTTAACTGGACCCGAGTTCGGACTCGGTTGGACTCTGGGTTTGTGTCCTCTGGACCCATTTTGTCTCCGAGTTTCAGCGGAGCGAAATAATGGAAGCTAACAAGGTGAGCTTCCCCCTCTTTTTGGTAAAAGTTCTTCTTCTTCTTAGGCTGCCTGTGCAGCTGTTTCTCCTTGTCGTGACACCGGCTGAGATGCCACTTCATGCCCCTGCGTCTCCATTGCTCTCGAGTTTAACAATGTAAAGCATGTGTCGCAAACCCGCGCGTGCGTCAAACATAGCAGCGCCGTCATCTCGCAAAACCACAATATGAAGCTTCTTTGCGACAGTTATTTTTTTATTCTTATTTATCACAATAGAGACGATAGAAGGAAAGTAGCACGATAGACACGTTTCTATCGTCCCCACGATATATATCGTCAGTGGTGGGCAACGCTAATCCAAAAATTAGTTCCGCTATTTCTAAAGCACTAATTAATTTATTTAGGTCCGCAATTTCAAAAGCACTAATGTCTTATGAAAATTAGGGGAAGCTAATTCTAATCCGCTAATTAAATTCAACAAGCCAGCAAGTTATGCAATATTTGCACTACACTGCCAACTAGCGGTGCATGAACTGTTATACAGTAAGTTGTTTGAGTTTCAGAGTATTTAGTTTGGTTCTCTTCAACAGGTTTGACAAGGACAAAATGTACCCATTCCAAAGTCTGTTAGCTAAACTGCTGACATATTTGGCAGTTTTTTTTTCTTCTTTTGTTACTTTTAGTACCATTAGATCGCATGTGTCAAACTCAAGGCCCGTGGGCCAAATCCGGCCTACCATAACCGTTTCTGTGGCTCTCTACACCACATGTGTCAAACTCTTGGCCCGCGGGACAGATGTGGCCCGCCATGTCATTTTATCTGGCCCGCGAGAGCTTAATTAAAAAGTTTTGAGTGTCTAAAAATTAATACGAGCGAGTTTTGACCAAAAACTACATTTCCCACAATGCCTTTCGACTACGGCAGCCCCACTATGCCTTTCGACAACAGTTTTCCCACAATGCCTTTCGACTACGGTAGCCGAGGCAGTGTTTCTACCTTCATGCCAACGAGTGGAATTGAGATATAAATAATGATCCCAACATGTCCAGAAAGAGAAAAGTTGATACAGACGGAAGTTTCAAGAAAGATGGGAAGGCGAATACTTGTTTGTGCTTCCAGGAGAAAGACCGGTATGTCTTTTGTGTTACGAGGCGGTGTCGGTTTTGAAACCAAACACGGAGCTAAGTACGCTAAAGCTAGCCTTCAAGAAAAGCAACACATTCTGCCAAGAATTAAAAGGCAAACTGCGGTCGCAGCAGAGTTTGTTCATGAAACCCACAGCCAAAAACGAGGCTGCAGTGAAAGCTAGCTTCAAAGTGGCTGTGTGACTTTGCTGTGTTGTGCGACATAACCGACCATCTCGCCCAGCTGAATCAGAAGCTGCAGGGACGCAAACAAGTCATCACGCAGATGTCCGACGCGATCACGGCTTTCCTGCGAAAATTGGACTTATGGATGTGGCAAGTGAAACAGGACAATCTTGTCCACTTTCCTGTTTGTCAGGTTAGCATTTTCTTAAAATTTAATTCAAATATATCCTGATGCATTCTCAATAATCCAGGTAGAAAAATCTAAAAAAGCTAAGTGTGGTCCTCTGGACATTCAAAAAAACAAAACAAAAAACAGGTGATTATTTCAGCCACCTAAAATAATATGTTCCCCTTCCTTGGATGGTTTCTTTTCACAAAGATGGCCTCTTTTACTCGTCTCTCAAACCATTGTTCCTCTCTATCAAGGATGTGAACATCTTCATCCCTGAAAGATGAAGTTTTGTTTTGTTTTTTAAATGTCCAGAGGACCAGACTTAGCTTTTTTAGATTAATTAAAATATAATAAAATGTAATTCAACAAAGAAGAAGAACATTTCAACTGTGTGCAATTTAATGATTGTGCTTGCATTTTGTTTTGTGTTTATCATTTTCAGAACATGATCAATCATAGAGAGAGAATCCACTTGGTGTGTTCAAGGACAGGCAGCATCTCCTCATCAAAGACTAACCAAACAACTTGAGTACGGTAATATAGTTGTGAACTGAGTCAACCTTTATTTTGGTATGTGTATGCACACAAATTGTTGTCATTCACAGTTGGATGCAAGGCTGTGTGTAGCCTTTTTGGGTGAGATGCTACATGTGTCATACATGTTCTTTGCAGCTCAGTTTTATGTTTTTTTTTTAATTAACTTGGACAATTTCATCCTTCATTAATGGAGTTATGTGGGTTTTCATAAGCTGACAAATTTTAAAAGGATTTATGTTAGAGCAACAAGCAAACAGATGTTTTCTATGCAACTGTAATTGTCAGTTGAATAAGTTATAATAAATGAGTTATTCAACATTAAGGAGTACGGTAGTTACATTTATTTTACATTACATTAGATTACATTTAGTTACATTTATAAGTTACATCTGGCCCTTCAAGGTCAGCCATTATGCCGATGTGGCCCTCGGTGAAAATGAGTTTGACACCCCTGCTCTACACCCTAGAACTTCAAGATAACAGTTGTAAGCATGTTGCTCTCAGGTGGTGGGTCCCCATCCCTACACTCCCTGGTCTCTCTGTTAATTGTCTTGCTTATCTCCTCCATTTTGTTGTCCAGGTGTTTGTGATTGTCATGCTGTGTGTTCATGTACCTGTATATAAAGTCAGGGATTTTTTAATTGATAAAGCTCTGTATATGTTGTATAACACAATCATTGTTCCACATTTAATCTATTGTATTGAGGTTTGGGGAAAAGCGTGCAAAACAATTACAAAGCCTGTTTTTATTTTACAAAAGAGAGCTGTAAGAGTAATCACCAGAAAACATTTCAGTCACCCATCAAACACCTTGTTTCTTCAGCTAAATTTATTGAAATTCCAGGAATTGGTAGAATATAGTATTTTATCAGTTATGTATAGGGCTCATAATAACACATTACCTTTAAATATCCAAAGAAATTTAGACAAAGTTATTACAATCTTAAAGGGACAGATATTCATCAAACCACAATTCAGAACCAGCTTAAAGGGACGGTCTACCTCAATTCAGGGAGTTGGATTGTGGAATGTTCTGGAGAGTGATGTTAAAAATGCAAAATCAATGTATACATTTAAGAAAAAGGTCAAAAAGGACTTGCTCAAAAACTATATATGATGTAGCTTAGTGTGTTTGTGTATTACACTTATGTTGTACTTATGATGTAGCTTAGTGTGTTTGTGTATTACAGTTAGAAAAATTAAGTAGAGTTATTCATTTTGTGATGTAGTTTGTGTATTACAGTTAGATAAATTAGTAGATTTATTCATTTTGTGATGTAGTTTGAAGGTTATCATTGGTTGAACAAACTGTGAAATAAGGGGCAGATATAATAAGATTTCATCTTCTTTCTGCTCCTTTCATTTTATCCTACTTGTATTCTTGTATCTGATGAAACTGTTTTGTATTGTTCTTTTAAAATGAATGAATAAACATCAAATCAAATCAAATCAACGGCCCAGTCAGAGTCCAGAACCTGAAGGTGGGACCTTCAGAGAGCTGAGCAGAAACCTCAAAGAACTGAAGCAACAATGGAAAGAAGAGTGGGTCAGAACTCCTCCAGAACCAGGAGAGAGACTGATGAAGTCCTGCAGAGAACCACAGAGGGTTCTGCTGCTGAAGGAGGTTCTGTTGGGTCAGAGGCACAAGCTGAGGTTAAATTTTAATGATTTTAGAACTTGTTAAAGATCATCCATCCAGCCATCCAGCTAACTGTCTATTCATCCATCCATTCAGCTAACTGTCTATTCATCCATCCATTCAGCTAACTGTCTATTCATCCAGCCATTCAGCTAACTGTCTATTCATCCATCCATTAATATAACTTTCTATTCATCCAGCCATTCAGCTAACTGTCTATTCATCCATCCATCCAGCCAGCCAGCCAGCCATCCAGCTAACTGTCTATCCATCCATCCATTCAGCTAACTGTCTATTCATCCATCCATCCATCCAGCTAACTGTCTATTCATCCATCCATTCAGCTAACTGTCTATCCATCCATCCATTCAGCTAACTGTCTATTCATCCATCCATCCATCCAGCTAACTGTCTATCCATCCATTCAGCTAACTGTCTATTCATCCATCCATCCATCCAGCTAACTGTCTATTCGTCCATCCATTCATCCATCCAGCTAACTGTCTATCCATCCATCCATTCAGCTAACTGTCTATTCATCCATCCATTCAGCTAACTGTCTATTCATCCATCCATTCAGCTAACTGTCTATTCATCCATCCATTCAGCTAACTGTCTATTCATCCATCCATTCAGCTAACTGTCTATTCATCCATCCATCCATCCATCCATCCATCCATCCATCCATCCATCCAGCCAGCCAGCCAGCCATCCAGCTAACTGTCTATCCATCCATCCATTCAGCTAACTGTCTATTCATCCATCCATTCATCCATCCAGCTAACTGTCTATCCATCCATCCATTCAGCTAACTGTCTATCCATCCATCCATTCAGCTAACTGTCTATCCATTCATCCATTCAGCTAATTGTCTATCCATCCATCCATTGAGCTAATTGGCTATCCATCCATCCATTCAGCTAACTGTCTATTCATCCATCCATTCAGCTAACTGTCTATTCATCCATCCATTCAGCTAACTGTCTATTCATCCATCCATTCAGCTAACTGTCTATTCATCCATCTATCCAGCCATTCAGCTGTCTATTCATCCATCATTCAGCTAACTGTCTATTCATCCATCCATCCATTCAGCTAACTGTCTATCCATCCATCCATTCAGCTAAAAGTCTATTCATCCTTGTATCTGATGAAACTGTTTTGTATTGTTCTTTTAAAATGAATGAATGAACATCAAATCAAATCAAAAATAAGTCTGTATCTCTGTGTTTATCGTTGTCCTGGCATTGTCTCCTGTTGCCTCTGTCTCCTGAGTTCCTTGTGATTCCCTGAGTATGTAAGTTTGCTGCCCTGTCAGCTATTTTATGTTCTTAATTTCTGTGGCCGTCGCGGACGCCATTTTGAAGAGTGCTAATGGTGAACTACTTTTTTAAATCCAGCAGATTTGACCATTTCGTGAAACTCTCAAGCTCAGAAAAACTTGTGCTATAACGTCAGCTATGAAATATATTTTTTCTCAGCAAAGAAATAATTGTTTTACCGTGTTTTGTTGTAAAATCCTGGCTTCTTTGGCCGTCGCGGACGCCATTTTGAAGAGTGCTAATGTGGCGAACTTCTTTTTTTAAATCCAGACGCGTCGCGTAGGCCCTGAGAAACATCCATAAGTTCACCCTCCATGTTAAAAAGTCTTCGTCTGACTCTTCGAAAACAAGCAATAAGGCTGCAGAGTAACACACTGGCTGCTAACTGCTATAGAGAGAGCACACACCAAGAGACTGAGGGGGACGCTTTTTTGTCACGGACCACATCCGGCGCTGACAGGACTGTCATCGGGCCGGAAATCCACGGCCCTACCCTACCCGAGCCCTTAGTTTAATTACCCAAGCCCGAGGGAGCCCGCTGATTTCCTAGAAATCACCGCCCGACCCGACCCGATTAAAAAAAAAAAACACTACGTTTATTTATTAAGCTTTTACTGCGTTCTCCCACTCAGCAAAAGAACTTGATGTTGTTCTTCTGTGTTTTGATGGAGGAGGTGTGAGCGCGCTGCTCGCGGTGACTTTTGATGTTGAAGCTTCAGGAATGTCAGGAATGCGGCTACTTGTTCCGCCGCAGATGAGAGCAGTGTGCGGACGTGAGCGTGCACCTGACGCACGTCAGCTGGTGACATCATTTTGAGCTTGTTAAAGTTAGGCCACAGAAATAATGCAACTCTGTGCAAGTCGTGGATAATAATTTTGCGCTCCAGCACTTCTGCATGTCTGCGGCGCAGAAACGCCTGCTGCGGAGAGTCTGTGTGTGAGGACTGGCAGTGTTGCTTCAGTTTCTCATTCCAGAGACAAACCAGGTTGATGGTGGGATATTTGTCACCCTCCAGTTCTCTCTGTGCACGGTAAAATGGTTCGAGAAATGTCACTAAAAAGTCCAGCATGTCGGGGGAGACGCTGTCCAGGCGCGCCTGCTCTCTGGCTGAGTTGCGCAATTTAGTGGCTGCGCTGCGGTTTTCACCATCTAAATTCACTCTATTAATTATTTCCTCATCAGTAAACTTACTGCCTTATATTCTTTACAAGCAGATTAAAACAATTTTATATTGTGTGCATTTTTATTTAGTTTTGTTTGTGCTGTATGATTAAAAAAATCCACATCAAAGCCCGAGCCCGACCCGGCCCGCCAATCAAACGCAAAAATATGGCCCTACCCTACCCGAAGTCGGGTAGGGCTCGGGTAGGGTCGGGCTCGGGCGAAGAAACGACACCTCTAATACTGTATAGTCTGTTAGCTGTCGTTCGAGCTCGTAAATACGTTATTTCGTTTTTACTGATAGATAATTAGTTATTAGCGGTACTGCATTTTAAATAAAAATAGCACAAATCCGCTTATGAATTATAAAACTTAGTCAATCCGCTGTAAAGCTAACAGATTATTTAGCTACGCTATAAGCGGATTAGCGCATTAGCGCTCCGTAGCGGTCGGAGGCCCACCACTGTATATCGTCATATCGCTCAGCACTACTGCCCAGGTATAATAAGCTTCTCAAATAAAAGGTTTTCCAGCAACTGCATACAGGTTTTAAACTGGAAATTACTATCTAATCAAAAATATACTAAACACAATAAAAGGAGGAAAGCTGCATGGCTTTCTGTTTTACAACCATCATAAAGAGGAGGGTTAATCATTTAACATGTGTTTACCACGCAGCTGGAGTAACCGATGCCTGCGAGCTTCGGGGAGATGGACTTCCACACTCCGATGCTGCCCTGTCGGATGGCCTGACCGGCTGCCAGCTCCAGGAAGAAGAGGGGAATCCCAACAACCAGCATCAGCAGCACGTAGAGAAGGAGAAAAGCTCCTGAGACGAGAGGAACCGGACTCAATTAGCCAAACAACCTACATTCAGGAGAAATACAAAGTGTGTGAAGGAGAAGCTGCCATCGTCTTCTATTAAGTTTCCTTTTCCATCATCAGCTGCACACTGAACCCAGAACTTATACGTTTAGTCTCGTGTAAACTACAGACAGAAGTAAGAAGTGCTCACCTCCTCCATTCTGGTGGCACAAATACGGAAACCTCCAGACGTTGCCAAGTCCGACACTGAATCCCACCTGAGCCAAAAAGTACTCGACTTTACTGTTCCATCCTGCTCGAGAGGCCGGTTCAGAGGCTCCCTGCTGCAGCTCCTGAGCGTAGCGGTCAACCTCATACTCTCCGGGTTTGTCGTCATCAGTTGGCAAAGGCTGCTTCTCCATCTGAGAACGGAGCGAACAACTGGACACAAAACAGACACTAATGAAGTAACACGGGCTGACCCATTTAGAAGTTTTGCAAAGCGGGCACAGATTTCAGCGCCGGAACAGATACATTACGCTGTTGTTATTTCAGCGAGTTGCTCTAATGAGGTCAGGAGTAGTAGCAGAAACTAGTAATCCAAAAAGTATTTGGTTGACGTATGCAAACGTAGCAATTAGACTAGGTTAGGCATCCTAACAACAACAGATTAGTTTTGTTTACTTATAAGAACACATTTTGTTTTTTCTAACATTCATGAGAAAAAAAAATGTTGTTAGTTACCAATTATGTGTCAAACTCAAGGTCCAGGGGCCAAATGTGGCCCTCCTTAACATCTTATCTGGCCCCCAAGATGTTATTTTAAATGTAAAATACTTGTATCACTTTCATTTTCTTCAGTAATCTTTGATTATGATGTCAAAAATGCAACAGAAAACGTCAAATGAGACCAATCAAACTCTTGCTAAGGAAGCTGCAACCAAGAAAAGATGTTGGGTATCTCTAACTTGACTTACAGATTCTGAAACTTGCCCTTAGTTTGAAAAAGGTTTTAATTTTGACCCCCTTTTGTAAGTGGGTTTGACACCCCTGGTTTAGAAGGTGTGAACCAGTAGGTCGCTGGTTCAAACCCCCTGGCCGTTACATAAAAATGTGGACATCTGCCAAATCTCTGTGAGTTAGCTTGCTGTGGTGACCCCTGAAGAAGGGAGCAGCCAGAAGACACAACAAACAAACAAAACACTCAAAACCAGCAACAACTGGACGTCATGCAGCGTATGGTTGGGTCCCAAACCCAACTTTGGGTTTGGTTTGGGACAAAGACCCTAACAAACCCCCATTTTGAGTAGTGATAGGGCAATCTGCATATGTACAGGGCTTGGCTCAGATTTATAACTTGAACCCCACACTCTCCGTCTTTGAATAGAGAAAGCTCCTTGGATGAGAAGCGAAACGTCTTCAGATGCAGAATAAAGTCCAGTTGTTTTGTTTTTAACCTTCTTTTTGGATTACAGTCCTGGATGAGAACACGTGTTTGCAGCTAAGTCCAGTTGTTTTGTTATTTAAGCTCTTTTTGGATTCAACATGTCCTGGATGATTGAATCTTCACCAGTGTTTTGTGAGCCACAGCTCCACAGGTCTGTGTGTGTGTGTGAATTCTAAGCTCCTGTTAAAGTTAAAACACTTGCTTTTGTAGATGCATTGACCTGTACATTCGTTTGTTTGTTACCGTAATCTCCTTTGGGTACACGTTTCAATCAAAAGGAGTTTTAGCGAGCTCCAGCCACATTACCCCGTCTCCCACACATCTTAATTTGAAGGTCTGACTTTACTGAAAATACACTGTCTAAATTATTAGAATTCTGATTATTCCCATTTTGTATTCAATAATGTAGTATTTTGTTATCAAAATACAAAATATCTGAATCCCAAAGCCTAAAAACTGCACATTACTGTATCAGCTATGTATGCAAACATGGCTTTTTGTCATTTTAAACAGTAAATATCAGCCAATTAAAATGGGTTGACCACTAAATTAGCACATGTATGTTATGTATGGACATGAAAGGCCATTTAATTTATTTATTTTATGGACTCATTGTCAACATTAGTTAAGATAACTTCCTATTGAACACTGTCATTATTCTCTGTAATTTCTGCCTAAATAGTTGCAAACATATGAAAGTACAATAATCCTCTTTAATCCATCCTGAAGTTAGAAATGTGTCATAAACCCTCCATAAATTACAAGTGGTCTAAAATTAAGCTGCCTGTATCATTACACAGACCCCCTCAATCCATCACATCACACCTGTTTTACAACAGCTTCATTGGCTTCCCATATAGCATCAATTATAAAATACTCCTCCTTACCTTCAAAGCTGTCCACAACCTCGCTCCACCATACAGTACCTTTCAGACATTAACCGTGTTTCCATCTATTTTCAATTGAATTTTGAGTGAATTTTTGAAAATTCGCAAAAATGTAAATAAAAATTAATGCGAATCAGAAGTGTTTCCATCAACTGGCTTGAAGCGAATCCACCAGGCCACGCAAAGCGTCATTACGTCAGACGTCAGCGTCATAACGTCAGCGTTACGCATGTCTACAGTAAACAGGAAGTAGAGGTTGAAAACAGGACCCGACCACACATCTCGTCAAAATGGAGAGAATATTTCAGGAATGTGTTGCTATCGGGCAAGTTGTATTTATTCTGTCATGCCAACTAGTTTTAGCGATGTTACATGTTGTCCGGAGACGAAGTCACGTGACGTAAATGTTCGCTACGTCAGAACTGTGAGTCGGCAAATCTGTTTCCATCTGTCGTTTTGCGCATCGGCTCTCTTTCGAAAAACCCAAAAACCACCTCAAGCGAGCATATCAACTTTTTTGAGAATTAGAGGAAGTTAATTTGAATCTTGCCGTTTCTATTCAGTTTTTCTGATGCGATACTTCAAAATGCGCATCTAGAAACCTTGATGGAAACACGGCTACAGTTCACATTGCTACACCTGCTCGTACCCTCAGATCCTCTTCTATTCAGCTCACTAGCCGTGTTTCCATAAAGGTTTCTAGATGCGCATTTTGAAGCATCGCATCAGAAAAGGTGAATGGAAACGGCAAGATGCGAATTTACTTCCTCTAATTCGCTCAAAAGTTGATATGCTCGCTTGAGGTGGTTTTTGGGTTTTTCGAAAGAGAGCCGATGCGCAAAACGACAGATGGAAACAGATTTGCCGACTCAGTTCTGACGTAGCAAACATTCACGTCACGTGACTTCGTCTCCGGACAACATGAAACATCGCTAAAACTAGTTGGCATGACAGAATAAATACAACTTGCCCGATAGCAACACATTCCTGAAATATTCTCTCCATTTTGACGAGATGTGTGGTCGGGTTCTGTTTTCAACCGCTACTTCCTGTTTACTGTAGACATGCGTAACGCTGACGTCTGACGTAATGACGCTGACGTCTGACGTAATGCCGCTTTGCGTGGCCTGGTAGATGCGCTTCAAGTCAGTTAATGGAAACACTTCTGATTCACATTAATTTTTATTTACATTTTTGCGAAATTTCAAAAATTCGCTCAAAATTCGAATTGAAAATAGATGGAAACACGGTTATTGTTCCCCTTGCCCGTCTTGTTACTATGGGGAGCAGAGCATTCAGCTGCTCTGCTCCCCAGCTCTGGAACTCACTCCCACCTGATATTCACAACACAAACTCTTTGCCACATTTCAAAATCAAAATCAAAACTCACCTGTTTAAAGTAGCCTATGCACTATGATTGCAACTGCATTGCCTTTTTTTAATTTTTATTTTATTTTACTTGTTTTTACTGTGTATATACAGTAATATTGTGTCTGTTTTTATGATTGTTGATGTAGGTGACCTTGAGTGCCAAGAAAGGCGCCTACAAATAAATGTACAGTATTATTATTATTATTATTATTATAAGGGTGTTTCTAATATTTTAACTTAATCACAATAAGGGTTTATGATTTGTGGAAAGACTAAATGCATTATTATTTTAAGACTTTTTCTGCCTTGATGGCGAGTTAAAGCCAGGTACGGGTTATTGTAATCCTTGATTAGTGATCCTTTAAACCCGTTCATCCTCACGTACTTCAAGTTAAAAGCAAATTCTTATTTTATTTAAAAATACAGAGTAACAGAAATAACTTGTCGAGATGCTGGTGAAGGTTCTCAGTCATACAGGACGTGATAAATTCAAAAACGTTCAATACAAAAACAACTTGGCGAGATATGAACAACCTCCTGAAGGTTTATTAATTAATCTGGACTCACTAAAGTAATTTTAAAATATATGTAAATTCAACAGCACTTTATAAACTCACCTGGTCTCGGGACAATGTCTTTGATGAAGAGACTGATGAAAACACTTCGATCCTTCCGTGTGTTCAGAGGTAACCTCCACGTGCGAGTTCTGCGGCCACTACGAGGCGAATATGTCAAATACTCCACTTTAGCTGTGAGACACTTAGTTCTGCTCACATGTAGTTACAAAATGTTGATAAAAATGAGATTGTAAGTCTACCCGCGTGTTACTCCGGTGTTTTTTCAGAAGGAGGCTCGCTGCATGTTTCCTTCCGCGTGATGCAAGAGTAGTAGGAGGAGCGCCCCTTTTCACTCAGCGAGGGAGAAGCGTATGAGCGTTCAGCAGATTTACTGACTTTTTAAAATATTTCTGAACTAAACTTCAACATAACCTCATTGTATTTGAGTAGCAATATGTTGAATTGTGCATATGCCACTTGGCAGAAATCTGAGCGGCACATTTTGGATGATGGCGGTTTAAACTCCGCCTTCTCAGCGCGCCGCCAAACGCGCCGACACTACTCATCGACTTGAAAAAAAAAATATCAACGAACGCTGCCCCAATGTACGCCACACCCACTCTGACGTCACGAAAATTATGCAAATACGTGGCTGCATCCAAAATAAAACAACGGAATGGAAGAAAAAATAAATGGAGATAAGATTTTTGCTTATCTATTCCGGTTTTAAGCTCACTCATACTTTAAAACTCTGTCCATATGTTCGAATGAAAGTTTAGGAGTTTTAAATCTCAACATAGTTTTTTTAAAAAGCATTGAACGCGTCATGAACGCACTTGCCTCAGATTTATTTTCCCAAATGTGCGATCGGATGCGGTCAGGGTATATAATAGAATCCCTTGGGGATTATTAGAAAAGTCTGTTTTTTGGCCTTTCTTAAACTTTCAAATTTAAAATGTAAGTTTAATAATTTATATAGTTTAATAATATTCTATTTAGGTTGTGGCCCAGACTCCAATTTAGTGTTTTCTCGCAGATGAGTTTGTTTGATTGTTATTTCTAAGACGAAAAGGCAGAAACTGCACTGATAATAACCTACTTTCATCATATCCGGACACTGACATTTCTCATGGGCAAACACGCGCACTGCCACGTATGCCTGACTGTCCCAAAGGTAAATAAACACTGTCTGCAAACCCTCCTAACTCTGAAAAAACTCTGAAACCGTCACGTCACGTGCATAAAACGTGCTCCCAAAACCCAACAATGAATTGCTGAAATACCTTAATCTTCTGATTAAAGGAAGTCCTTCTTGAAAAAGTTGTCCTCTCTGTCAGCTGTGACTGTAAAGAAGTTTCATCTGACTCCGCCCCCAACAGCTCCTGCTGGACATCAAAGCAGGGACACCGACTGTTACTCCATCATCCCATGAACTTTACATGATCTTCCTGCTCTTATAATAACCCATCAGGACCATTTAAACATCATCTTAAGAAGAAGGTGTCCTGATGAGGACCAGAAACCTGTCCTGATTTCTGAGCTCATGCATTTTGCATTCTAAGTCCTGCATTAACAGTCAGAGGTCTGTATATTTCATGAGCCAGCAGATGGCTTTTAAACTTTTAGAAAGTAATATGTACTTCTACAATTAGAGTCGACCCACTGTGGCTCTAACGCAGTCTGTTTAACACCAACTGAAAAGATGGTGTGGTAATATACAGTATAAAACAAACCCTGGTGTCATATTTTTGTTTTAAACATTTGCCATTAACTGTTGGTGTCAACTTCGCTTGTCTGTTAACAAAATAACTCATAAACCATTGCACGGATTTTAATATATCACTGGATCTAACTCTGCCACTTATTAACTTTTAAAATGTTCTCCCAAAAAGATGTCTACAACAGCTAATAAACCTTAACAAACCAATATGATTCAGTGTAGATGTAAAATTAGTTTTGAGAGTTACTGAGAGTCATCCTCAACAAGTACTCCAAGAGCTAAAACTCTCTTAAAGGATTTGACCAAAAACTCTATCACTCCCCAGAAGATGATCTTTGTCTAAGACTCCACGATGAATAAATGTCTTTATTATAATATGAATATAAATGATCACACAAAAGTTATGATGAATTTGACTGTGAAGAAGCATCTACAGTACAGTACTTCTTTCTGACACCATTTATTTATTCCACACCTATGACTGAGGTAAGTCACTTTAAATGTATAGCACACTCTTCTGGAGCCCCTGGGAATAACTAAAGCATGAGAGGCCAAGGGTCAAAAATAAGCATAAAGTTGGTGTGAATTGAAGTCTTTTTCATTCATTCAACCTTTATTTAAACAGATAAGTACATTGAGCCTCGAAGACTCATTTACAAGTGAGATCTGTTGGACAGACAATAAAAGTGGTGAAAAATGACACATCAGGTTTGGAGACAACAAAAATTCCTAACACATTTTTGACCTCTGTTTGAAGGTCAAAAATGTGGTTCTGATCATTTGGGTGTGTGATACCACGGGGTGGAATGACATCAGCAATAATCCTAGATAAGCAACTGTTGCTGTTAAAATATTTGAAAATGCACTAAATGTAATTTCAAACAATCTGGAGTCTACCATACAGTGCATGTTAATAAAAATAAATAAAGAAACAGCTGTCAACATTCCAGTAAAAGTGCAGTTTACCCTGCAGTCACTGTGCAATGCTCCAAGAAATGACCCAAGCTCCAATCTCAGACTCTACAGGCATCCATGTGAGCATGGTTGACGTTAAAGTAATGGAGCAGGTAGATAAAAGACTGAACAAGGCTGAATAATGCAGATTTAGCCTCCGCCAACAAGGCTTGGGTTTGTACCTGAACAAACTGTGAAACTTGATGAGACTTAAGACGCATGACCCAACAACTGACCCAAACCAAACACATATCAGCACAAAGGTGATACTACCTGTTGAACATGGTGGTGGAGGGGTGATGATCTGGGCTTGGACCTGGACATGTTACAGTGAGTGCATCTTGCTCCTGTGTTTATCAAAATGTTTCACAAGTCAAATGTGAGGTTGTCTGTCCACAGCTGAGGCTTGGGTCATGTAACTTTTAGTTTTTAGCCTTGAGCTACTTGTTGATACAGGGTTTCCCATGGTAACTAGAGCATTCAGCTACTTTTTACAATTTTTAGCTTTTGCTATTTTAGCTACCCCACTAATACTTTATCTTTTAGCTAGACTTTTGCAACTTTTGGCTAGTGTTTTGCTTTTATTTTTTATTTTATTTTTTGCTTTTAGTTTCTTCTTTAATAAATATGCTGATTCATGCTCAATAGTCCAATCTAACATCTAACAAAGTTAAGTCAGGTCCTCTGGACGGATTTAAAATAAATAAATAAACCTTTTGAATCATTTCATCTTTAATCCAAAAGGCTTTGTCAGTCTGAGGACCACGGAGCCGCTGTGTCAACTCTTGAAACTGTGCCTGCAGTCATGGGGGGCAGTATAGGCAGAAACATGGGTGTGCTATGGGGTCTTTCTCCTGTTGCCAACCTGTACATGGAGGAGGTAGAAAAGACTTGACGTCCTTTTCAGGGAGACCACCAAGTCATTGGTTCAGGTATGTTGACGACACCTGGGTTAAAATTAAATCTCAGGAAGTCCAACATTTCACTGATCACATCAACTCTGTGGATAAATATATCAAGTTCACACGAGAAGATGTAAAAAATGGCAGGTTGGCTTTCTTGGACTGTGAGGTCTCAGTTTCTGATAGAGGAAATTTGCAAACTGAGGTGTACCGCAAACCCACCCACACAGACCAGTATTTACAGTTTGACTCCCATCACCCTCTGGAGCACAAGTTAGGAGTCATCAGGACTCTGTACCACAGAGCAGACAGCGTCCCCACTAACTCAGCAGCCAGACAGAAGGAGAAATCACACACAAGACAGACTCTAGAGAAATGTGGATATCCTAACTGGGCCTTCCTGAGAAGAAACCCAAACAGGACTCCAGCCAACCACCAGGTGAAAAGAAGGAACCCAGACCAGTGGTCGTTCCATATGTTGATCAAACCCCTCCCTCTCGGTTTTCAAATCCCGGTTAAAAACTCACTACTACTCCATCGCTTTCAATGCCAGCTGATTTGTATTGGATCGTTTTATTTATGATCTGCAATGTTTTTTATGTTTTTCGTGTTGTACCTCATTGTCTGTGTTGCCTGTTGCGTGTTTGTTTATCCAGCACTTTGTGTGGACTTGTTCCTGTTTAAAGTGCTTTATAAATAAAATGGTATGGTATGGTATATGTTGCAGGAGTTTCAGAGACATTGAGACGTTTATTTTCTGAACACAACGTCCCAGAGGCTTTTAAAATCAACAAAGACTGGTTGTCAAGGGAATTTAGGTAAAGGTTGTGGATGTTTATCAGTAAATAGTGTTAAATTAATGTGTGTGAGTTAGAGAGTTTTGTCTTCTCAGAGAGGAGCCTGCAGGCGCACGGAGGCGCACCTGATAACTCCAAGGCCTTCCCCGAGTCTGAAAGCTGCAGACGAGGTCGTCTTGACCTCGGCTCTGTCTGATAAGTGTAGTAAAGCTCTTCCTGCCTCTCTGTCTGTTGCAGATTCTCTGACGAAGCTAAAGCTTGTAACTTTTGTACATCTGTAAAAGCTTCTTTGTGACGTCCATGCAAAATCTTCTCGTGTCCTCAGAGTGGCTTATTTGAGTAAGCAGATGATGAAAGGACATTTATGTAATCCAACATGTTTGGTCCTTCGAGTCCAGCCCCAACAACATCCCAGAGCACCTTATCTACCGTGCACGGGGAGGATTGATCTCCTGGAATTAGATGATTCCAGCTGGACCGGACATATGTCAAACAGAGAATGAAGCCACGCACGGAGGAGGTGAGAGGATTATGTTTATCATTTTTAGGAGGTTTGGGACC
>JBBPBX010000025.1:94084-117468 GCA_038048925.1 Garcialebias charrua | reverse complement strand
GAGTTTCAGAGGTCAGGGATGTCACTGGGAGTCGTGTAGGGACTGCATCAGGCAGCCAGGGGTTGTCCTTATGGAAAACTCTGCTGTACTGTATTATGTCGTGGACGTTATAACATTTTTACTGCAGTTACAGTTGGGGACTGCCGAAAAAAGTCATTGATAGAGAGGAATGCTGGTTTGAAAGAGGAGTAAAGGAGGCCATCTTTGTGGGAAGAAACATCCATCATTAAACAGAGGTGGAGGCCTCCGGGTTCAACTGTCCCCCTCTTACAATGCTGTTATTGCTGTATCACTCAGCCCTCTGTGAATAGCAAACAACCATCAGGGCACTAACGATCAGTCGTTAGGCTGATGGTCCTTAATCATGTGAGCAGCTAGTTTTGTCTGTCACCAGCAAATTGGTTGATCCACTGTGAGAAGATGCTATTTATAAGACTGAGTTTACTGCAGCTCCTCAGACTGAAGAAGTCTTTTGGATAAAAGACGAAACCTTTCAACAGGTTTTTATTTTTTAATTTTATCTTTAATATGTCCTGAGGACCTGACTTAACTTTGTTAAGACTTCTTTAGTAAATTTCAGCATGTTGTAATTTTTTTTACATTTTCATTCACAGTTATTATTTTTAAGAAAGGTGCAGCTGTAAGCATGGTAAAATGGTGAATATTTTTTATCTCGCAGGTATGATTGTGTGTGGGCGGGATTGTTGAGAGGTGAGCTGACACACCTTTGCTGTTTCATACCTTTGGAGGGGAGTGCACCTGCCGTCACACTGAGACGCAGCAAACCTTTCAGTGGCACATCTGAGGAAAGCAGTGGAAACCTACCTAACAAGGTGAGTGGACTCAAAATTAAATATGAAACCTGCTTAGTTCCAACTTTTTACTCTGGATGCTGGTGAAGTCAGTCATCCAGGTCATAATCAGTCAAATAAAATAAACTAATGGACTACAGTATTCTTCAGAATAGAAGTCTAATTGTTTTTTTTGTTTTTTGTTTTTTGTTTGTTTGTTTTAACTCTGAACACTTTTCAAGTGATTTTAAATCAGTTATCAATCAGTTACGTCTCAGTCTCTATTGTCTATCAGCTCGATGCATTATGAGCATATATATTTAACCTAAAAGAAAAGCACTATTTAACTGAATCACACTTTACTGACTTGACTACATTATTTATTATCCTTCTTTCCAATGATAAAATCTGACCGTGCTCAGAAAAATGACGAGTTTTATAGATCTAAGCAAAACCAAAGTTGTTCCTGCATCGGTTCTCAGGAGTGCTGGTGTAGAAACTTGCTTTAAACTCTTTGTAACGTGACAGACTGTGTGTGTACATGAAGGAAGGCTGAGTGATACTTGCTGTGTGCTCTCTGTGATACCAGTGAATCCTGTCCTGATGCACAGTGACGAGCTGAGAGGTTGAGCAGTGAGACTGGTTGGACTGCTTCCTCACTCCCACAGTGGGAACTTTGTTGCTGCGGTGCACCCAGGATAGGCTGACAGACCCAAGTAGGGGCTGGGCTAATTTAAATATAACCTGTTAGGACAAAAGTTGAAACTATTGCTGGGATAAATTCACATAATCATAATGATTCACATAATTATTAATATATATTTTTTTTAATTCATGTTCAGCTGAATTGGTTCTTCTTCTCACAACAGAAAGATGATGGGCACGACAAGACACCTCGTTACTGTAAGTCCCGTCGAAGCATGGCCTTTGTGAGGATAAACGACTTCACGTTCTAATAACGTCTCGTTTCTTTATCACGCGCAGCACCTGCTGACGTTTTCACTCCAGAACGGCGATGTCCAGAGTGTGGAGGAGGCCCAGACGCGCCTCTCCTTCCTGGCTAAGCATAACAAGCTGTGGAGCCAAAAGATGTTCCTGGAAGTTGGGAAGGACTCCATTCTCCTCCGAGACATACAGAGTCAGGTGAGAGCACGTTCATCCTTCACCTGAAGGCTGGCGTCGATTAAAATCCTTTAATTTTCTCAAAAAATTGACATAATCAGGTGCACCTTATGTATGAATTCTGGTTGAGCTTACAAACGGATTTTTTGTGGTTGTGAATGAGTTGAATAAAGTTTGACTTATTTGACTGTTTTGTTTCACTTAATGCGCCTTATAGTCTGAAAAATACGGTAATTATTTGATGTACAGATACAGTTTTTGGTAGTCAGCTGTAGTTAAGATGGCCGCCACAGCTGGTAGACTATAGTCAACACAAAAATGTTTTTAAATTAGTCTCTTTTAAATATGCTGAGATAAACGTTGATGTGGTAGTTGCTGAGAGTTATTCCCAACACAGTGAGCCTGACATGTTATGATGTCGCATGACGTTGCACATAACGTCATTGTTTTAGTTGCCGGGCATCACTGAGCATGAGAGTGCACTTATTATTTTTAATATTTGACCAAAATGAGCAGGAATTCAAGGCTTTTTATTATGTTTTTTGCTGTCTTTCTTTTTGGTGAAAGAGGGGAGGTGTATTTTCAGATTATGTATGTGAGCTCATTTTTCTCATGCTATTTTGTCTCCCACTATACCTTAAATGCACCGCGCTGGCTTTTTGAAGTCTCTTATAGTTTAAGATGATAAAACTGATCGAACCCATTCAAAACGATCTTTACCTGAGTGTGACACCTTGAGCCAGAGGTGACATTTCAATGTCTTCTGTGTTATTTTAGATCATATGAAAAAGGCAACAAGGAGTACATTCAGTACAATAATTGATTTACTGTATAAGAAATTAATGAAGGTAGCTGACTGAATAATATAGAGTATTTAACATTTTCTGGTTTAAATTAAAGAATAGATCAATGAACACGAGTGTTTTGATGAGATTTTATTGAGTTATCACATCAAGCAGTTCAGGAAGACGAATGAACAATGATCGGAGACAGTTTTTTTTTTTTAAACGTTGCAGACAAGGGCAGTCCATTGTGCGTTGATGACAAGTCAGGATGAATACTTTTCTTCTGACAGTCATTCTTGTAGAATGAGAACAGTTTGCTGAGATGATCAGTGAAACTTCCTTACAGTTTAGCTATTTTAACTGTCGGGGTTCCATCATGGAGAACCTCAGGGAAGTGGATGTTCATTTCATTGTCACAGTTTCACATTTAGTTTTGTTATTACTGTTTGATGAGTTTATTATAGTGTGTCATATAATCTGTTTTGACTTTTGGTTGTGATTTGTGGGAAACTGTTGACAACATTTTAAAATTGTACACATTTTCCCATAAAGAGCAAATCAGTTTTGGCAATGCTGTGAAAAACTTCATCTATCTGGAGGTTTATAACTCAGCCATTCTTTACAATAGAAGCAGATTTTAAACTTTAAATGGGCAGCGGAATATCAATGTCAGCAAACCGGACACTTTTGTGATATTTTACATAACTTGTGTGAAATCTCACTTTAATTGTTGGGAAGTTTTTAGCCAGTTTTGTGTTTTACAGTGAGTGAGTGTCAGATGAAAGTTCACACTGTATACATCAAAACGTAGGCATAATTGTTCTTTCTCTGAAATGTCTGTTGTTACTGCAGGACTTGTGTTTTTCTCTCAAATTGCCCCGAAGCACAAAGTGCACACACCCAAATTCTTACTTACTCTCATTATTATTGAGCTGTGAATTTTATTTTAGAACCTAGAAAGAAAGAGTTTGTTTAACTTGTCATATCTCCGTCATAAACATGAAAATTCACTAATGGCTATCAGAAGATCCTACCATTCACACTACAATTTTTTTTTAAAGAACTTCACACAACAGCTGTTTATTTGAAGCTAATCTGACTGCTCAGAAACAGCAGGAATCCCCACGGAAAATGGAGGAGTGTGGGTACGGTACTTTAAAAAATACAGTACATTGTCTTTTTTTTTTTTTATACAGTACTGTACTTTGTGCTCCGCTGAGAAATCCAATCCAATTTTATTTGTAAAGCTCTTTACACACCACAGCAGACCAAAGTGCTGCACAGAATCAACATTAAATCACAGCTCACACAACACAAAATACAACCAAAACATAAATTAAATAGCAGGTAAAAGCAATAAAATGTGTAAAATCTGATCAGACAATAAAAGTAAAATTTAAACAAATCATGTCAAAATAAATAAAAACAACACTTTACAAAGTGTTAAAAGACAAAGAAAGCGAGTGAGTTTTAAGAAAAGTTTTAAAATCAGATACTGAGGTCTGTCTGAGATGGAGCAGCTCGCTCCACAGTAAAGGAGCTGCTGAATGCTACATTATCCAGTCCAGGTATTTTATCCAGAGGTTGCATCACTGCATGTTTAAAATTATCAGGGACCACATGACAGACTGATGATCAGCTCAAGAACAAGTGGTGCTGGGTGGGGAAACCTCTTTAAAAAAATCCCACAGCATCGTTTAGAGAACCTGGAGGTTTCAGGTGAGAGATGATCTCCTGTAGAGACGAGAGTCCCAGGTTCAAACCTGTCAAATACTGCACAAGCAGGGACACAGACTGAGGGATCACAGGCAGGAGGTGAAATTAAGTCCCTTATAATTCTGATTTTATAAGAAAAGGTTCACAAAGAGCAGAGGAGGACTCCATACAGTCAGTTTGTGGATGACAATCCATCCATCCATTATCTTTACCTGCCTCTTTCTTTTCGTGTCACGGGGGTCACTGCATACAGCTATCACTGTGCAAGAGGCGGGGACACTCTGGACAGTTCTCCAGTCCATCACAGGGACATAAGAGATAAACCATTAACTCTCTCACTCACACCTAAGGACAATTTAGAGTTACCAATCAGTCTAACATGCATGGGGAGTGGTGGCTCGGAGGTTAAGAAGGTGAGCTTGTGATCGGAAGATCGCCGGTTCAAGCCCCGGTACCGACAACATCAAAAATGTGGGTGGAATAAGTGAAGCAGTCACACCTGTCCCCACCCTCATACACCCCACTCTGGGCCCTTGAGCAAGGCCCTTAACCCCCACCATCTGCTCCCCCGGGAACCTTAGACAGCGGCTCTCTGCTCCACACAGAGGACATGGGCAGCTCGGTGGTCTGTGATTGTATTATAGGAAGGGCATCCGGCGTAAAAGCAATTGTCAAGTTTGCTGTGGTGACCCCTAACGAAGGGAGAAGCTGAAAGAAGAAGAAGAAGAAAAATCATTCTACAGTAACATGCATGTTTTTGGTCTGTGGGAAGAAACCGGAGTATCTGGAGAAAACCCACGCATGCCCAAAGAAAACATGGAAACCCCGCCCAGAAAGGTCTCTGGCCGGCATTTGAACCGGCAACCTTCTTGCTGAGAGGCTCTACCAACTGTGCCACTGTGCCGCCAATGACAAAGTCAATTGTTTTACCAGAAAATAAAACATGTACCGTATTTTCCGATGTATAGGTCGCACCTTTTTATGGTTTTTTCAAGGCCTGCGACCTATACACTGTACTCAGGTGCGACCTATATGGCTTGTTATCACTTTCGGTGAAGCAATTTTTTTTTTATCCAGCTCATTTCACAATTATATTCATTTATTAAGGAAAAGTTCAGCTCAGACACATATTTGCTATAATTTTTATCAAACAAATAATTGTTTTTAAGTGTTAATCTTCTTAAAAGCCTTGCTGTGCGCTCCTGTGGCAGACATTTGCAGCAGAGCTAAACGTAGGTGCGACCTATACACCAGTGCGACCTATCTAGGGATTTTTCCAATCTATTGGTGATAATTGGACAATGCGACCTATACACAGGTGCGACTTATACACCAGAAAATACTGTAGTTTGTAAAAATTTGATTGAATAGTAGTAGACAGATGTTTTCTTTTGGCTTCCTTGAGTCTTTTCATAATGATGCCAGCAGTCATTTAGTCTTTGAAATGAAACCTCCAGTCTGGCTTTTCTCATACTCAGCTCTACAACCCTCACACTGGACAGTCTGGCTTGTGTCATTGAGCCAAGACTCAGAATCAGGTTTAGGCTGTCTGATCTGTAGAGGAGCAGCAGTGTCCATAAGCTGAGCTCCTGCGTATTGTTGAGTCTCTGATTGAAAACTGAGGATAACAGAACAGCAATGAAGGGCTTCATGATGTGGCAGCTCCGAGCAACAGGCCACTGTTTGACTCAACTTTAAACAAAAGGAATCTTAAACAACAGGCGTATTATAACACTGTGTCACAGATGTCCCATTTAAAAACAAATAAACCATGAGATAAAACCAGATCCAGTGTGTGTCTATGCTCTTGTGTGGGGCCAGACACTAAATGTACAAGATTAAAATAGTCAGTAATATTTAAAACGTCTGTGGCCATCAGTTTGTCTGGACAGCACACATGCATATTAAAATCCCCAACAATCAGAACACGGTCATATTTGGGCATCATGTTTAAAAAGACCACTAATGTTTGCATTGATAATGACCTTCAGTTGTCAAACAGGATGAGCTGGAGAAATATGCCTTTGAGGATATCTTCCGTTGCGAGGCCATCAACACAGAGAAACACTTCCCATCCCTCCTACTGTTGGTCTGCCAAGGTGCTGATCAGAAGAAACCCGACATTCACTTCTTCAACTGTGAAACTGTGACGGTGAGTCCCGTCGGACACAGTGAGACACTTTTTGTTGAAGCTTATTGTTTGTTCTTACCTAAGTGACAGGAGTTTCTGTGTTAAAGTTGGAAATGGTGTATCTGTGTCAGTGTCTCTTTCCTGTGGGGTCCCACAGGGCTTGATTCTTGGGCCCATTTTCACTCTATCTGCTCCTTGAGGAAACATGATATTTCATTTCCATGTTATGCTGACTGCCAGATTTATCTGCCCTTAAAACTTAATGGTTCTTGCTCCATTTGCCCTCTGTTCATTCATTCAACCTTTATTTATACAGGCTAGCCTCGTTGAGTCACGGGGACTCATTTACAAGAGGGACCTGTTAAAATGTCAATGACATCAAGGCATGGCTGGCTTCAATTTTTGCAAGTTTTAATGATCAGAAAACTGACGTCATTGCGTTTTGCCCTAGCTCTACCGCTGTCTCTGATCCTGTAAATCTTGACTCTCTCCAGGCATATCTTAAGCAGTCTGTTACGAATCTCGGGATGGTTTAAGATTCTGACTTTAAGTTTAATAAACAAATTAACTCTGTTCTACAAAAAAGCTTCTTCCAGCTAAGATAGATAGTGTAGCTTAAGTCCATGTTAACCAGATCCAACCTTGAAAAATTAGTTCATGCATTTGTTGCAACCCAGCTGGACTACTGTAATGCGCTTTATTTTGGGCTCAGTTGAGTGTCCCTTTCACGTCTCCAGCTCATCCAAAATGCTGCAGCTCAGCTCTTAACAGGAACTCGTGAGCACATTTCACCAGTTTTGCCCTCCCTTCACTGGCTCCCTTTGCGTGCCAAAATGTATAAAAAAATTATCCTATTGATTTTTAAGTGCATTATAATGGTCTTGCATCTGCATACCTCTTCGACCTACTTCATCTACAGTATATGTTCCTTCTTGGGCGCTGAGATCACCGGACTAGCTTCTTTTGGTTGTACCAAAAACCAGGCTGAAGCTCAGAGGAGATCGAGCATTTTCAGCCACGAGCCCTAAATTCTGGAACAATCTGCTCATCAACATTTGACGGGCTACTTCACTCCCTGTTTTTAAATCCCTCCTAAAAACACACTTGTATTCACTGACGTACAATACAGTGCTATTTGATTTAGTATTTTATTGGTTTTTTTTTTGTATTTTTGATGTTTTTAATTACATCTTGGTTTTGTTTTTTAACTGCCTTAATCATATTGCTAAGCGCTTTGGTAACAGCTGCTATTTTAAATGTGCTTTATAAATAAATTTGACTTGACTTTGTTCAGCTGCAGGACAATAACAGATGTTTCTCACAGGCAGAGAAAATCTGTGATGACATCGCACTAGCAGTCTCGAGTTCCTCCATCAGGAGCAAGACGGCGCACGATAATCTCAGGTAAACTGAACGTCATGGCAACGGGCTCTGAATTAATCCTAGAAAACACAGGTGGCTTTTGTGAACAGAAAACAACTACTGGTACTATACTAAACTTTTATTTTTCTGTCCGTACTCCTTGATTCGTAGCTAATAACTGATACTTACCCAAATACTGTAAATGGGAGTTACACGTTTCTATGATTTCCCCTATAAAGCAGTTTAATTTCCTTCTCTTTTCAAGCTGTTCCGTCTCATTGTTGTAAGTGAACGCAGCCTTATCACGTCAGCAGTTCACCTGTTCGAGGCCAGGCAGGCAGAAACACAGGCAGGGCAGTGTAAACAGCTGACAGAGGGAGGCAGGGACTCGTTTTACCAGTTTCCACATAACTTAAGAAGGTGTGACAAAGATAACAAGGTCCATTGTGACAGAAAGGTGCAGAAGAGCAGAAAGCGCGATGACTCGGTCTCAGGAATTCCTTCTCTGGAAACTGTTTTAAAGGACACGTGAAGGGCAGCTTGATCTGGTAAGACAGACAGGTGGTGGGGTTTCTTTTAGGGAATCCTTGGAAGGAAGTGTCTGCACCTTGGGCTACCTTTTATTTGTGTTTCAGCTCGCAAACGTGAAGAAAAGTTCAGCGTTGGGCTGATTTCTGTGATGTGTTTGAGTTAACCTTCAATAGATTAAGAGCTGAGTGTCAAACTGGTCAAAGATCTGCGTTTTATCCAACTGTGTCTGCACCAGATTGATGAATTTTCCGTTGTTTTGTCATTTAAACGTGTGTTCTTGAGTCCCTGCTGAAGGGCGTTTCTGCTGGCTACCGCTGAACGACCAGAAGATCGAGGGCCGTTTTCACCTTTGACCTTCAGCTGCTGAAAGCCTCTGCTTCTCCTGCAGGCCTGCTCAGAGCGAAGAGGAGATGCTCGAACCGTTCGAGATACCCAACCCACCCTTCCCACACGCTCCGAACCCCCCTCCGGTCAACCCTCCACCTTACCCCGGGCTCAGAGGTAAGAAACAAGAAATTCTTTCTCCAGAGCACAGAGGGGCTCTGTGCACTTGTGCTTGTGAAGGAGGGGGGTGTGGGCGGCTCGCAGGGGCAAAAACGAGGGCAGAATTTCCAAATGTAGGAGAGAGCAGCATGAAAATGGCTGAACTTCTGTTTGAAACAGCAAACGGACTGAGCAGCGGGTCTGATCTTTCTTTCCTGCGAGCAGAGAGAGAAGTGGTACGTCCCCCTCATCACTTTCAGGTCACCTTTAGCTGCTTTCCAGTCAAAAACAGCTGAATGAAACGGCTCTGCCTCTCTTCAGGGGATCCTCAACCACTGCTTCGACGACATCGAGAGCTTCATGGGCAAGCTGCAGCAAATTGCAGATGCTGCGACGGTGCTGAACCAGAAGAAGAAGAAGAAGAGGAGAAGCAAAAAGCAAACGGCTGAAGGTAAAGGGAGACGGATAGAGCGCTCGGAGGCGTTGCGTGGTAATAACTCGTCATACCAGTTCATTTTTGTGCTGACCTATACAGATAATTTACTCGCTGAAAAAGCCAAGCCCCCACAGGAGGACGAATTCATTGATGTCTTCCAGAAATTCAAATATTGCTTCTGCCTTCTGGTGTGTGAGACGCTTTATCGCTTGTTTTATTTTGTCTCCTCACTGGTTTGTTAAATCACTTTTTTTATTGGTGTTTATTTTAGGCTCGTCTGAAATCCACCATCGCCGGCCCTTCGTCAGAGGAGCTTGTTCATTATGTGTTCAAACCTCTTGACATGGTAAGTCAGCGTCACTGAAATACTTCATGCTGCTGCTTCTGTTGTGCTGTCTGTTTCAGCAGTGTTAAAAACAGGCTGGCAGAGAGCACCTCTGGTATCTATCAGTCCCACGATCATAGAGCTACAACAGGAGAAGCCATCCAGATACAAACTGCAGGGTTCAACTAGACAGGATGGTAAAAACTGCAGAAATACAGGTGATCCCCGACTTACGAGCAAGTTCCGTTCCTACGAAGCGCTCGTATGTCGAAAATTCGTACGTCAGAACCCGAAACACGTGTCGTTCGTAAGTCCGGATTTTCGGTCGTAAGTCGGAAAATGTATGCTAGCACTGCGCCGAACACCCGTTTTTCAACACAAACGTACATACTGGTTCATAAACATGCACATAACTTTGTTTACAAATGGCTAGCTAACGCACGCTAACACACTTTCATCTAAAAACACATACCAGTGCTGTATTTTCTGTATGTTCTGCACAACTTTACTGTTCGTTAGTCAGTTCGTAAGTCCGGAACGTCGTATGTTGATGACGTCGTAAGTCGGGGACCACCTGTATTCAATATTCCAGAAAGAGAGAGAGAACAGAACTGAAAATGGCTTTAAAAAGTTTTAAAAAGAACCTAAAATAATCAAATGAGGACTGAAAATGTTACAAAGAAGTGGAAAATTAGGAATAATAGATAATAATAATAATAATAATAATAATAATAATAATAATGAATTCAATTTATAATGCACTTTTCATTAATAAAAATCTCAAATGATTACTATTAAATGACCAGAGTGTGTTTTATAAAGACCGAAAAAGAAACTTGAAGAATGTATGGAAGAACAGTATTATCAACAATGTTTTATTTATCTTGACACCGCTATGGATTTTTGGTTCCAGTTATTTAAGTAGTTGTAGAACTTTATGGCTATTTGCGAAAGTAAAAGTGATTTGGTGCTTCAAACTCAGATGTAGTTTATCCCACACAACCACTTTATTGTGGACTCTGACTCAGCATTCACATTTTTTTCCTTAATCTTTGCGTACTTTCAGACTAATTCTGTATACTTTGTGTCACAGTTCTCAGGCAAGGCAGGACAGGAGAGAAACCAATGGTGCAGGCAGGACTCGGAGGCCAAGATGGAAAATCATAAATACTTTATTAATGAAAATAAAATGGCGTACGTGGCAGCAAAAACTTACAAGGCTGATAATCCAATAAACAAGAGGGCACCATCCTTACACTTTGTGCTAATTTAGATATTTATACACAAAATATTCAGTTCTGAGAAGATGGGTGCTAGGACTTTTAATATTTGTCACCATTTTACTATACCTGTATTTAACTTTATTCAGAAACATTTTATCCAAAGAATTACATTAAGATCTCTTCAGTTCCTTCAGAAACATTGTTCTATTTGAAATCGACTGCATGCTGGCTAAAGTTTGATCTTTTTATGCTACTTTTAGCTTTTAGCTACAATTCTGCTACTGTTAGTCGGCCTAATGCAACTCTTTAGATTTTAGGTAGTTTTAAATCATTTTAGCTAACCTTTTGCTGCTTTTTATTTAACATTTCACCAGCAAACCTATTAGCAAATGAGCTAATTTAGACTTTTAGCCAAACCTTTGCTACTTTTAGGACTGAGCCAACCTAGCTGATTTTAGCTGAAGTTTTACATTTCAGCTTCTAGCTATTATTTTGCTATTTTTAGCTGTCCTTTGTTACTTTTAGCTTTAGCTAACCTTTTTACGCTTTTAGCACGTTTGCTTCTTGTAGCTTCTAGCCTTTGTTTTGCTTCTTAGCCTTTTGTTACAATTTGCGCTAGCTCAAACAAATCTTGCATTGTTAGCACTCAGCATACACTAGGTTTTACAAGAAATACAACTTGTCTGGTCTTTTTGGTTTTTTGAGAGTTGAGTTTTTCATGTCTGTCCTGTCGTCTCATAATTCTTGGTGTCACGGTAGCAAAAAGAAGTATACTTGAAGTTTAATTTATTTAGTATACTTGAGTATAAGATATACAGTACACTTCTCAATGTGTACTTGTAGTATACTATAAGTATATAGATTTAATACTTTGTTGTACTAGATTGAGAAAAATCTAGTTTATTTTAGTATACTTAAAGTATGCTAGTAGTACACTTTTTATTAGACTTCCAATGTACTTGCTGTGTACTTCTAGTTCATATTTTAGTTTATTTTAGTATACCCAAAGTATTCTAGTAGTACACTTTTTATTAGACTTCCAATGTACCGGGTACTTGTTGTGTACTTCTAGTTTATATTTTAGTTTATTGAAGTACACTTAAAGTATACTAGTAGCACACTTTTAATTACCGTAGACTTCCAATGTACTTATTGTTTACTTCTAGTCCAAAATTTAGTTTGGCATAGTTTATGTTGTTGCATTTTTTTCTTATGGCTCTTCGCACATCTTGCATGGTGATGTCAGGGAACTTTGCCTTGGTGTAGACTGAATGAAAAAAAAAATACTCCCAATGTTATACCATTGTATCATCAGTGTAATTACTCTCACATCAAACATTTCTTTAAAATAGGTCTCTAGGTTTCACCAGTGATAAACAATAAATTTTTATTAAAGGGAACCACAATTACTTTTAACATTTGACTTTATTTGATAAACTTTTATTTTAACTGTAGAAATACTGTAGGGTGGTTTAGTTTTGTAAATTTTTAAAATATATTTCAACATGGACAGAGCCATTTGATTTACAAGCAAAGCATACTTTGTAAATGACGTCAATTACCGTCCAGCTGGAGCTCAAGCAATGAGAAATATTTCTAATGTCCACACAGACGTTTTATTGTTCTTGTGATTTCCACCAGACATGTTGTTTCCCTCTAGACCCACAGATTGAAACATTAGACTGTAAACATGTGTCATGTCTAAATATTGGAAAATGTGTGAAGTTCAGCAGTGTTGTTGGAAACTAAATGCAGATTGAGTGTTTACACAGGGCAGCTCCCAGAGTGACAGCTTGATTAGAAAAAAGGTCTAACTGCATCTGGTTTGTGTGCTCCACATTAATCTGAAGGAATGGGTTGTTCAGCCGTGGATTTCTCAAACGTTTGGTTTAGATTTGAGTTGCATTCCTGCAGATAAAAAAGGCTGCTGCCTGACTGCTGCAACAAATAAGAGTGGGTTTTAGAAGAAATAGATCATTTGTGCCCTAAAAATCAACCGATACTGCGGTCTTAGTCTTGATTTCAGATGAGGAATTTCAATCTGACAAGCAGAGTTTTTAAACAAGTGCCAGATATAATAATTGTAAAGGTTGGACCATGTTTGATTTGTTCTTACTGACACACCTGAGTGGAAACACAGGTGCGCAGAGCAGGTCATGCATGGATCAGGTCGTGCACATCCAGTCTTTATGTTTTCAGTTGATTACTTTTATCTATGAATGCATCAGTTTTTTATTTGCCTTTTGATTGTGCTCCAACATGGAGTTGGAGTGGTGGCACAGAGGCTAGAGAAGGAAGATCACCGGTTCAACTCCCGGTACCGACAACATCAAAATGTGCGTTGGATTGGTGAAGCACCCACACCTGTCTCCACCCTCATTTGCCCCACTCTGGGCCCTTGAGCAAGGCCAAGATGGTGTAGTGGTTAGGGCGTTTGACTTGGGACCCGAAGGACGCGGGTTCGCGTCCCGGCCACTACACATCTTGGGGTGTCTATGAGTGCACACCTATTTCTCCAGCTCCCCGAGCGCCTTCTATGGCTGCTCACTGCACCACCTGGTAGGTGGTTGGGTTAAATGCAGAGACGAATTTCGTCTGTGTATGGGAAACATACGCAGATGACAAGATTAGACAATTATTATTATTATTATTAACTCACACCATCTGCTCCCCCAGGCACCCTAGATATCAGCTCTCTACTCCACACAGGGCTGTGGTAGCTCGTGGTCTGGGGTTGTGTCAGGAAGGACATCCGGCTTAAAAACAATTGCCAAGTCTTTGTGTGACAGTTTGCTGTGGTGACCTAATGAAGGGAGCAGCCGAAAGAAGAACAAAACATTTGTGCTCCAACATGAGAGTGGGTTATAAAGTGACAGACTCTGATGTTGTGTCTCTTCGTAACAGATGGTAAGAACAACGGGAGGACCGGCTCTCGCAGCTTCAGTATCCAGCCCCGCCATGACCACCTCTGCCGTTTCTCTGCTGCAAGACACCCTGACTGATGAGGAACGAGAGCTGTGGACGGCTCTGGGGTCCAACTGGACACTGTCTCGGTTAGCATCAACACACCCAGACACATGAAATCAGAGCTTTACACTAAACACGACAATGAATCCACTTTTACTTTCTTCTTCTGTAGCTGCTAACAGAGTTCATTATATAGCCCGCTGCTGAAGTTCAAGTTCAAGAATCTTTTTTATCCCCAAGGGGCAACTTGTTTCACACAAAACATCCATACTAGACAAGACAATGAGACATTAAAATAACAATACAGAAATCATCAATGTTCATTGAGAAGCCTGTTCACTACAGAGATGAATGTGTTTTTCAGTCTGTTCATCTGGGCTGCAGATACCTGCGTCCAGATGGAAGCAACCTGAACTCACCATGGAGTGAGGTGATCAGGATCTGCCAGAATCAGCCTGGCTTTGTTCACTGATCTCGCCTTGAAAGGCAAGAACAGATGATAATTTAGCTCGAGTCATACAGTTAAACATTCAGAAAGTCATTGCTGGATTTCCATCAACAACTGATTAACATTCAGGATCAACTCGAATCAAAATGGCTGCCACAGCCAACGGTCCTCAAAAACCGAAAAAAATGTCTATAACGCTGGCCATTTTACAGATATTCATCCAAGATTTGATGTGGTAGTAGCTGAACCTGATCTCCAATGAAAGAGCTGAGTGCTAACAGGTTACGCCAGGTCTTTGTTCAAAATTTTCTGTCCGATTCAGTTTATTTATATAGCATCAAGTCACAATAGATGTCATCTCAGAACACTGTATAAAAGTATTCACATACATAAAGCCAATTAGTAAAAGTTATTTATCTAGGAAAGCCAGCAGACTGTGATGAATCTTCACTTCGTCACAGTCTCCCATCCTGAGCAAGCACAAAGGAAATAGTGGAAAGGAAAAACTCCCTTTAACAGGAAACCTCCAGCAGAACCAGGCTCAGGACGAGTGGCCATCTGCTTCGACCTGCTGGGTTTGAGAGGACAGGAAGGAGAAACAGATAAACACAGAATGACAGGTCCAGGTGTAGGTGCAGGCGTACCTCCTATTAGAAGAAAGACAAAAACACACATTAAGATAGAAATAATTACAAATAAAAACAGGTAGAGCAAGTACTGTAAAGACAGCAGCAGAGTGAGGAAATGTGGTCAGTTTGTCCTCCAGCAGTCTAAGCCTATAGCAGCATAACTAAGGGATAGCAGAGGAAACCCAAGCCAACCCTAACTATAGGATTTATCAAAAAGGAAAGTTTTAAAACTGGACAATGTGTCAGCCTCACTGACAGAAACTGGAAGTTGGTTCCACAAGAGAGGAGCCTGATAACTGAAAGATCTGCCTCCCATTCTGCCTATAATTGTGTAGCGTCAGCTGTCTGTTAGTAAAATATCCCAAAACAGATTTCAATTGAAATCTCAGGAAATATTCATTGAATGCACATCTACAAATGATTAATCTTTGGATCTAACCAAAGATAGTTGTCACAGCAAACTCCTGAAAACACAAAAGAATACTACAGTTCAATCAATTTTATAGACTTAAAAAGACTTTATGCTCAAAACTGGTGTGGTAGTAGCTGAGAGTCAATGACAACACCTACTCTGAGCATCTTGTAATAACACAACATGATAACATGGTTTTCAAGGTTTGACCAAAACAGCTACAACTCGTTTCTGAGCAGACAACAATTTCAGTCTAAAACTCTGACGTGGAAGGTGACGAGTGACGTGCATTCCTTCAAGGAATACTTGGTGTTTGATTACATACTTGTACTAGAAAAAGGTCACATTCCAGGCTTCAAAATATCTGAATCTTATCTCAACAGAATGCTTTGAACCCCGGAAGGAAAATAAAACTGAAAGAGTCTCAAATTCACGTGCATCAATCATTAACTCAGACATGTTGAAAATGATATGTTCATTTTAAAAAATCTGCTCACTGCCTGTAACTCAAATGTCAATTTCAAGTCTGTTGTGTGTTAGAACTGGTTATTAGGAATGAATCACTGTTTCAGCTGCATTATTTGTGGTTAAAAATAAACACATCAGCTGTGGCGAGGATGCAGGAAGTGACTGTGCGCTCTCTCTCAGCTCTCAGCTCAGGAGGCCCGTCGCTCCGTACACACCTGTGTTTTTGGACGGATGGAAGCCGGAAGCCTCGAGTCCAGACGGACAGGTTTGGGAGGACCCGGTGGAGTCACAGCACAAGTATGAAGCCCTCCAAGTAAAACAAGAGGTATGGAATGCCTGTGTAGCATTAAGTTCAGAACATTTACTGTGTCATAAAAATATTTGTGAAGGAGTGGAGCGTAGGAACACATCATTCATGGAAACTGTACATTTACGGTAATTCAGTTTATATATATATATATATATATATATATATATATATATATATATATATATATATATATATATATATATATATATATATATATATATATATATATATATACAGGAACCCCTCGAGTTACGTCAGGGATAGGGACCTACGTGTGTGACTTAGGTCGATTTTGTCGTACCTCGCGGACCAAAAACACATGCCTATCGTAGGTCCGCGTTTCTGACATAGGTCGCGGTTATACCGCTAACGGAGCGCCGCACACATATTTAATGGCATGAGACTGAACAAGCAGACATACTAAGGCCATAAACACGCACAGAACTGCACAATAAATAAAAAATATAATGTCTTACTTTGAGCCGGTGGCCCCGACTGCCAGGCGGACATTTGCGGCGAGCTCCCGGCCGCAGATGGATCCTCCGCGGCATGTCGGCTCGGTGTCTTCGCCTGTGTTAGCTGCTTTGTTAGCTGCTGTCGTTAGCATGTCGGGCGGCGTTGTGGCCGCCGATCGCGGGGCGATCCGCGGCTGCTCCTCCGGACCTGAGACGTCCACAGAGTTGACCGAGTGTTTCCAGCTCATTTATCCGTATGAGGCAACCCTGATCGGGCACACGGAGCCAGCTGACAGTAGCCTCCGGAGCTCCATTGACCGCAGTACAGTTGTAAAATGGCAACCGGAAGTGGCGAGCGGAAACCGGAAGTTGCGTAAATACGATTAATTTCTTATCAAAACGTAAAATTAATAATTATACTTTATTTATAAAGCCATTTAAAACAACCACAGCTGCAACAAAGTGCTATACACATGAAATTAATAACTTTTAAACACAAAAAAAAAAAAAAAAAAAAATATTTTTTTTTTTTTTTTAATCATATTTTTATTAAATATGATAAAATCGTAAGTCTGAGTTGCCGTAGGTCGCAGGTGTCGTACCTCGAGGGTTCCTGTATATATATATATATATATATATATATATATATATATATATATATATATATATATATATATATATATATATATATATATATATATATATATATATATATATATATATATATATATATATATATATATATATATATATATATATATATATATATATATATATATATATATATATATATATATATATATATATATATATATATATATATATATATATATATATATATATATATATATATATATATATATATATATATATATATATATATATATATATATATATATATATATATATATATATATATATATATATATATATATATATATATATATATATATATATATATATATATATATATATATATATATATATATATATATATATTATATATATATATATATATATATATATATATATATATATATATATATATATATATATATATATATATATATATATATATATATATATATATATATATATATATATATATATATATATATATATATATATATATATATATATATATATATATATATATATATATATATATATATATATATATATATATATATATATATATATATATATATATATATATATATATATATATATATATATATATATATATATATATATATATATATATATATATATATATATATATATATATATATATATATATATATATATATATATATATATATATATATATATATATATATATATATATATATATATATATATATATATATATATANAGTCAAAGTCAAAGTCAACTTTATTGTCAAAACTGCAATATGTACAGGACATACACAGGATTGAAATTGCATTTCTCTCAGTCCCTCGGTGCAACAGTAACCATTTAAACACTAAAACACTAAAACATTTAATAAACATAAGCATAAAATGAAATAATAAAAGTGTAATACTGTCCTGAGTTTTTGCATAGTAGTTTTTGCATAGTAGTATAAAAGTATGAAAAGTTACACCAACACTAAAACACTAAACATTTAATAAACATAAGCATAAAATGAAATAATAAAAGTGTAATACTGTCCTGAGTTTTTTGCATAGTAGTATAAAAGTGTAAAAAGTATATCTATAAAATAAAATGAAGGTTCTGGCATTGACATTTGTAAAAGAGTGACAAAGCAGCATATGAAGTTTATGTACACAGTATATGTATGAGGTAGTTGATATTGGTATAGAGGTAAAGTGGCATATGCAATAAGGCTAGTAAAAAGAATATATATATCAGCAGTAGTGTAGATATAAAAAGTACTGTAGTGTGTATGTAAACAGTAGTAATAAATGTAAACAGTAGTAATAAATGTAAACAGTAGTAATAAATGTAAACAGTGAATGTAAACAGTAGTATGACTATAGGCAGTAATGTAATACAAACATTAGTGCAAATATGAGAAGTAGTGCAAACTGAATGAGCACATGACCGTGAGTTGAGTGAATAACCCGTTTTGATGACACAGAGTCCAGTGTTAAAAACTTTGTGTTGTGTGGTAATGTGTGAAAGTTTTTTGTGATTAAGGCAGTACAAGTGGGAGGGAGGGCAGAGCAGGCAGAGAGTTAAGCATCCTGACTGCCTGATGAACAGAGCTGTCATTTAGTCTGCTGGTTCGAGCCTGGAGACTCCTCAGTCTCCTCCCTGATGGCAGCAGGCTGAAGCAGCTGTATAGTTATTGTCTGAGTGTCGAGGTGATACCCAACAGATTTGCTTTCACATGCAGAGCGTTATGGCTGGCCTCAATGCTCCACTTGATATATAAATAAAACTTCATTAGAATTTGCTTTGGGTTTGTGTAAGGTGCAATGGACATGGGGATGAAAAGACAAAGAAGAAAACAAAGCTAGAAAAGTGAGAGAAGGGGTAAAATGGAAAGGAGAGAGAGAGGTATAAAGAGAACACAAATCAACATCATTGAAGTCTGCCTCTAGACTGGCGAAAAGAAAAAAGACAAAACCGAGAAACCACAACAACAAAATAACATATACAGTATAATGATACTTATAACATCGATAGAAAGTATTTTATATGGTACATGGTAATACAAAATATTTAGTAGCCATCACAACACAACCCAACTGAGTGTGTATCTGATAAACACCTGAATCTAAACACCTGTGTGAGCATGCTTGTCACTATAAGATTTATCCATAAGAATGTTCAATAGTGGATGTGGGGACCCACAGCCCGCCCCCACAGGACACGATGGTAACACAGGGAGGACCGGAGCCACAGACACACAGCAGCCTCCAAGCCCGGAGCCCCGGGAGTTCCCCAACAGGGACAACCGCACCTCCCCGGGCGACCCCCAGCAACCACATTAGGTCAATTTGTCCTCCAGTAGTCTAAGCTTAAAGCAGCATAACAAGCCAACACTATATAGGATTTATCAAAAAGGAAAATCTTGAACCCAGTCTTAAAACTGGACAATGTGTCAGCCTCATGGACAGAAACTGGAAGTTGGTTCCACAAGAGAGGAGCCTGATAACTGAAAGATCTTCCTCCCATTCTGCTTTTGGAAACTCTATAGGAACCACAAGTAAACCTGCAGTCTGAGAGCAAAGTGCTCTGTTGGGAAAATATGGGACAATAAAATCTGTAATATAAGATGGAGCTAGGTTGTTGGGGGCTTTGTTGGTTAGAAGTATGAATCATGAATTATTAATTAATTATCAATTCTGTAATATACATGAACTGGTCTGGTTTAAAGTTTTGTTTCCAACATGACTCAATAATAAACACAGCAGCATCCAGCGACAAGATCAACTTGAGCTCTACTAGAAAATCTTTGCTCTCTATATGCAACCTTAATATACTTTTGGGGAAGTTTGGTCATTTCACTTTTCCTTCTTTTGTTTGGCAGTCTTGTTAGTTTTAGTGCCAGATTTAACAACCCCAATTCTGAAAAGGCTGGGATGTTCAAGTAAACTGATAACATTCAATCCTTTGCAGATCCTAAAATAAAATCCCTATTTATTCATAATGGAACTTAGCAGATATATCAGATGCTTCAACAAAAGGTGGGGACGGGTAACAAAAGGGTTTAAAAGTAAAGAGGACCGAGTTTAAAGAGCATTATAGAAAGACTGGATTTTTCTGAAGTAAAAATGGGCAGAGGTTCGGCAGTCTGTTACTGTAAATTGAAAATGTGACGTTCAAACTGTTCGAGTCTTCGGATCCTAATCGATTATCAACAAATGTTCATGCTCTTTTCTCAGCACTAATCACTTTTTTGCTTTTATCTCCAGAGGCAACACCACCGTCAGTCACTCGGACCTTCCGATATCTACACCAACAACGAATCGTAAGTCATTTTTAATAAAATCAGCCAACAGGTCTCGTGTAGTGATTGTGTAAAAGCGATACTTTGTGCTTTTTGTATCATTTAGAGAATCACTCTCCCCTGAGGACGAGAGAATCTACAGCTGCAGCTATGACTTCATAGCCAGAAACAGCAGTGAGCTTTCTGTGCAGCAGGGAGAGACTCTGGAGGTGAGACGAGGGACATTTTCACTCTGAGCCTCCGGCTGTTTAAAATAATTTCTGCAGCTAACGTTATGTTTCCATCGATCAGGTGATTGAGTCATCAAAGCGCTGGTGGAAGTGTCGTAATCGTTTCAATCAGGTCGGCTTTGTGCCCTTCAACATCCTGGAACCTGCCTCTCACATAGAGAGCCCCGTCAGCCACAGACCCCCCAATGTAAGGCAAACACACACACACACACACACACACACACACACACACACACACACACACACACACACACACACACATATCAGAATCAGCCGTTATTGTCATTGTACAGAAGCACAACAAAATTACAATACAGCTGTCCAAAGAAAACATGGGTAGACGGGGGTGCCTGAGGCTGCAGCCTCATGGGAAGCGCTGCTCTTTTTGTTTAGATAAGGAAAACATGAGGAAAGGGGACGGGACACAGTAGCTATGTTTACATCGTATTAAACGGCCACTCGGAATAAAAATGCATCGTAAATGCCCCATTCAGATTATTTTTTGTTTATTCAGCTCAGTCCAAAATAATTTGTAATCAGAATGAGACGGTTTACGCCAATTCATAACCCGAAAGGTGCGCATGTAAACACTTCATTTTTTTCCGATCATGAAAAACTGACCTGATTGTGCATGTGCGACCTTTGTAATTTCTGCCTGGCTAATGCTAATAATATTAGCATGTCAGGGAAGCAAAACTGGTCGGTGAGCGACACAACATTTCTACTAGAAACTTTGAAAGAGCTCAAAATGATCTGTATTACCTGTAGCTCAGTCTTCAGTTCAGAACAAAGCCTGCTGCATGTAAAGGCTCATTGTGAACAGATTGTGCCCATGTAAAAGATGCATTTGAATTATTTAATCTGAAAACATTTCAATCCGGTCAAATAATTTTGTGCATGTAAACATAGCTAGTGTGAGGTTGCAAAAAAAAAAAAACTCAGCACAAGAAAAAGCAACATACTGGTGACATAAAGACATATGTGGAGTGGATAAAGATTCACAGGAAAGAGCAGGAGGGAAAAGCGTCTGCCTTCGCCGAGAGCAAAGAAGAATGAAAAAACTCACACAGATGAACCCTCTGCATTCCCATATTATTTTTCACTCTTGTCCCTCCTTCTTACAGGCTCCAGCTGCACCTCCACTCCCCAAGACTCTGTCTGGAGTCCCACCAAGCCCCATTCTGTCCCTCTCTCCTTCCCACTCCCCACAACGCCCTCACAGCTTACCGCCGTACACCCAGCATGCACCAGTTTCAGAAGAAGCAGAAAAAGGTAAGATTTTGACACAGGAGAGCTACAATATACCGTATTTTTCGGACTATAAGGCACACTTGAAATCCTTTAATTTTCTAAAAAATCGACAGTGAGACTTGTAATCTAATGAGGCATATATTAATTCTGGTTGTGTTTACTAACCTCAAACTGATTTTATGTGGTTATTGTGAATGAGTTGAACAAAGTTTGACTCATCTGACTGTTTTGTTTTGCTTACTGCGCCTTATAGTACAAAAAATACGGTACTGTATAATGTGTTGGAATGCTAAATCCCTTTTGGATGTTTTCTACATAAACTTAGTTTGTCTGGATATTGTTTTTTGAGATATTTATATTGTCAGAAATGGCAAATAGGCATTAGATAAAGGGCTTTCAATGATTTAAATCCTACCTGGCTTGAGTCACTGCGCGGCTCATTTCCCAGACAAAAAAAAAAGACCGGAAGCACATGATTGGTAGGTACAGCTCACGTTGGACATGTCCAGGGCGCAGAAATCTGTGCCCAATATCTTCCCATTATTTTGTAACGTCGTGGAATAACTGCGCATGCGTCATTTATAACGAGAGTCTATGGATAAGATTCATGCGTCCCCAGAACCAGAAATACGTCACCAATCAGAAAAAGTTTTTTGAAACAAACAATATAACTCATCATTACTCATAAAATATTTATCCTACACAACTAAAAACATATATATTTCAAAATATTTTTATTTTATTATTTCATTTTTATTAATTTTTTTAAAGTCTTCAATGTAAAATGGTGAATAGCTCCAGAAGTTCCAGTGGGGCGGTGCCCTAGCGCCCCCTATTGGCCGGCCGCCCCTGATGTGAACGCTATCCAGAAACACTCTCAGGACCAAAGCTCATTTAAAATAGACAGAGGCAAAGTGGAAAACTGTTTTGTGGTCAGGCATCCGCTGTGCTGGAAAGAAGAGGGACCATTAGTTTGTTATCAGTGCACATAAAAAATAAAAATAAATCCTGCCTCTCTGATGGTATGGGGGTACATCAGTGCCTATGGAATGGACAGCTTCCATGTCTGGAAAGGCACCATCATTGCAGAAATGTTTATACAAGTTTCTAAAAAAAAAAGGTGCTCCTATCTGAACATCTTTTTGCATATTTCAACAAACAGGAAACATTTGATGCATCATGAAAAAACAACAACAACAACAAAGAGAACCAGGACTGTTGAACAGCCAGAATCAGATAAGACTGGGTCAACGTTCACTCCAAAACCTCCAGCAGATGCTCTCCTCAGTTCCTGGATGTTTACAGGCTGAGAATCTTATTACATATTTATAATTTATATATAATCATTTATATATAAATTATACAATTATAAATTATATAATTAAA
>JBBPBX010000025.1:55718-93706 GCA_038048925.1 Garcialebias charrua | reverse complement strand
TCCCAGCTATCTTGAGAAGTTTAGCAGCCATACATTAAAAAAAAAAACACCAACACATTTTTCAGTTTAAACATTAATATGTGAATAAAATCTAGATTTTTGCTTTAACGTTTTACACATCTCAACCTTTTATGAACTGGTCGTATAGAATCTGAGTAAAAAAAGTTTATTTTAGGGAAAACTTCACTTGATTGCATTAAGTGAAATGTTACCTCAGACCAACCTGATGGACTTTTTTTTCTGATTTAAGGATTGGCAGCAATATAATATGTCCACAAAAGTTTAAAATATAACAAGTGCTTGTGTCTCCCTCTTTCAGCCGTGATGGTGAACGACGAGCTGCTCCAGAGGCTGACCAATGGAAAGGCCAGTCTGGGCAAACCCCTGGTCATCCATCGTTCTTCAGAGACCACCGTGCCTCTGGACTACCACTCTCCTCCAGAGGAGGTGGCTGAGTGGCTCAGAGGGAAGGGCTTCAGTGAACCGTGAGTGACGTCACAACCAGAGAATACAGTTTAATCACCTGAAGCTTTGGACTCATTGCTGTTTTGTGCCCCCCAGGGCGGTGTTATGTTTGGGGGTGCTGACAGGAGCTCAGCTGTTCTCGCTCAACAAGGACGAGCTGCGAGCTGTGGTTCCAGAGGAAGGTGCCAGAGTGTACAGTCAGCTCACGGTGCAGAAAGCACTGCTGGAGGTACAGAGGCTGGAACGAGCCTTTTGGGGTTCAGATCATTAAAATACTGTCGTTGAAACCCCATGAAAAGTCAGTTTAACATTTACAAAACCTCTTCAGTCACATGTGAAGAAACGCAAATATTTTCATGTCAACCATTAGGACCAGTTTGTGCTGTTCACTGGTATACAGTATACGGGTTTGAATTGTTTCTTAGTACCAGACTGATGAGTAACAAACACAATGTTTGATCAAAGTCAGCGAAGGCAACGAATGACGTCAACTCAGTCAGATTTATGGACAGTAACGTTTGTTGTGATGGTTGCTGAGAGTCCTCCTCAATGCATTCTCTAAAGGCCAATACATTTTGCGAGCTCTCACCACACGATGACATAAAACAACTTCTATGGTTTGATCTAATTAACAGATAGAAACACGATTTTGGATTGAAATGGGTGGAATGCACCTCTGTCTGGTTGGTGGAGGGTGTCTTTGCCTCATGAAAGAGTTTATTATTATTATTGTTTAGAGCTCATCACAGCACTGAATCTGCACTGGTGAAAGTTGATATTCTCATGGCCTCTGACAATGGACAGGTGTCACTGGTCTGGTCCGGTTAGACCTCAGTGCTGCATTTGATCATGATACTACAGAGACTTGAATATGAAATTGGGATTGCAGGAACGGCTCTAAATTGGTTTAAATCATATATATCTGATAGATTCGTTTGTAAATGTAAATAATTAATCATCTTACACCAAAGTTATGGAGTTCCTCAGGGTTCAGTGCTTGGACAAATACTATTTTACCTATATAATTTCATTAGGTAAAGTTATTAAACAACATGGGATACGTTTTCATTGTTTTGCTGATAATACAGTTATATTTGTCCATGAAACCCAATGAATCCAATCAGCTACTGTACTTGGACTACAAGCCTTTAGGGTGCATTCACACCAGCCCTGTTTAGGCCGTTTTAATCAAACTCTAGTCTATTTGCCTAGAAAGTCTGGTTCATTTGGGGAGGTGTGAATGCGCAATCGAACACTGATATAGACCAAAAAGCTATCTCTGGTCTGCCTAAAAACCTAGGTCTCGGTCCAGTTGAAGTGAACTCTGGCGTGGTTCAAATGCAGTGTGAATGCAAGCGGACCAGAGCCCACTCCAAAAGCAGGAAGTGGACTACAGCGCAGGGCAAACAAACACGCATTTCTCTTACCTCATACAGAGCCATCAGCCACCTTGTGTGAAAAACAGTATTCTCCATGGTCTTCTGTTCATGCTGAGTCCATTGTTGAAAAATGCTTGTTTGGCACATGAGCCACAGACAAAACAGAAACCCTTAAACCACTAACATTTGACACCACTCTGGGTTTTTTTTATTTCCAGGTCTTCTTTAGAGGTTTTTATGTTGTTTCCTTCAGTGGTTCTTGGTGCAACGTCACCACAGGCGAGAGGGGAACAGGTTGGCTCGAATGACTCAGTGCAGTGTGAATGCAAACCACACCAACTGAAATGTGAACAAATGTTATAAATATTGGTCCCCAACCAAAACCGAGTCTACCGGACTATCAGGTGTGAAAACACCTTAAAGTATCAGCACATCTTGTTCCCGAGTGATGGTACTGAGCAGCAGATCGATTGGGGCGTCGTGTTGCTTCAGGTTGGTCGTGGTACATGAAGAGCCGAGTTGAAAGGCAAAGCTCTTGATTTACAGTCTACGTTCCAGTTTTCACCTGTGCCCATGAAGTTTGGATCATGACTGAATAAATGAGATTCTGGATTCAAGTGTCCAAAATGATCTGCCTTTGCAGGGTGGCTGAGCTCAGCCTTAATTAGGATGAGGAGCTCCATCATCCGGAGGGAACTTGGAGTAGAGCTGCTCCTCCTCCACATCACATGGGAGTCGGTTCAGGCATCTGATTAGGATGCTTCCCTTTAGAGGTTCTCTGAGCCCGTCCCACTGGGAGGACTTCTTAGGGAAGACCCAGAAGTTGCTGGAGGGATTGTGTATCTTATCCAGGCCCAGGAAAGACTTGGGGTCTCCCAAGAGGAGTTGGCCAGCATTGCAGGGGAGAGGGATGTTGGGTTTCTCTCCTGGACCTGTTGCCTCGGTTACAGATAAGTGGTAGAAGATGGGAAATGGAGACGGTTTGACCAAAACAGCTGTAACTCCAACTCTTTTCAGCACAAGACGTCTAGGACTATAATGAACCACGGCCAGTGATGTGCGTTTATCGGATAATTAAGTGTGCAAAAGTTCATATTAAAGCTGTAAAGTTTGTTGGACATCTTTTTGAACATTTCTGGAACATGGAGATGTTTATGCAAAACAATTTCAATCTGCTTCTTCTCACTCCAGGACGCTAGGCGAGCCACCGAGTTGGAGGCTGTCATGGAGAAACAGAAAATGAAGGTGGACCTGAAGCTGGAGAGCAGCACATTGTGATCTGCAACACCAGTCAGATGGATTCATTTGACGCTTCAAGCCGTTACTGAGGAACAGACTGTTATTTGTATTTATCAGAGGAATGTGTGAGATGATGCAGATTTTGTTTATGAACATGTCGTAGTGTTTATTCTGATGGATTCACTTCTAGGGTTGAGAAGCATGTAAGTTTGCAAGCAGGTGCTGTGCAAAATAAATATTTAAACACTCAAGTGCTCCTTTCTTATTCTCATCCAGAACTTGTTGTAAAAACGTTTCATTTAAAAAAAAAAAAAGGTCCTCAGACACCATTAGGTCATTTTTTTAATACAACATTAAAGAAAAGGATCCAGCAGGACATAAAGAGGACTCAACACAGTGAGTGAAAGCAGTGGTTTCATTAGTTTGTTTCCATTTAATTATAACTGCTACAATAATACAATTTATGTTGGGCCAAATCCTCTTTTATTATGTTGGACTGAGTTTCCAATGTGCCACCACTGCTTCACATGCCAACACGAACCCAGAACATACCATTTAATGCCATTATGATAAATGAGAAAAAAAATAAATCAAGACCCAAACCAACTTATAGAACAAGAAACTTGCCACCAGTACAATCAAATCAAACCAGAACAGTTCAACTCACAACTTTCACTTTTCAAAGCTTAAAATAAATCAGAGTTTGTAAAATATGAAAATGCATCTCAGACATTAGCTCTGAAAATCTTTTGTGGTTTGAATTTTACACTTTTCAATGGGCTTCTGAGGACTACTCGACATTTATGTGGACAAACACTAAAATAAAACAGAAATAAAAATGCATGTTCCATGACAATGCATGAAAGGAGGACAAAACATAACTACATGAATGGGCCAATTCTTCTAAACCATAATGGCAATAAACCAAAAACATATTTACAGCTTCTTTTTTGATCAATTCAATTTAAAAGACTGGAGCAGTTCCATTTTAAGTCCCATCAGTTTGTTTGCGACTCATTTATAACAAGACGAAGGATGGTTTATATTACAGCTCAGCTATGGAGGTGGTCTGGAGTAACAAAGAGGGCGAAAAGAAGAGGGCTAAATGCAACAACTACAATTATTTAACTTTACGTTATTAAAAATGGACAGGTCAAAGACAGGAGACCCTGTGTCGTAGTAGTTTGGGCTTCAGATGTCCCTTGTGTCCCTGTCGTCTGCTCGGCGGGACTCTGACCTGCCGTTCATGCCATCTCTCCTGTCTCGGTCCCGGTCTCGAGACGAGCGTTCGCGATCCCTGGACGACCTGCGAGACAAGAGTGGAATTACAAACTAAAAACCAAGCTGAGGCAGACCAATTTATGTCCATACATAAAACAAAATACTAAGGTTGGAACGGGTTTATAAAAGCAAAAGACATTTAAAGCCGATATATGTGACTTTTCTAACAATATTTTTTAAACATATTTCTTCACTCTGTCACTATCTCCTAACAGACTGATGTTAGACAAGTAATCTTTAAAAAAAAACTATTGTCCCCTTGCTTCTCTAAAAGCATTTCAAAAAACCCACAGTGACCCGCCGTTAACCAACCAATAAAAACAGGTTTCAACCAGCCAATAAAAACAGGTTTTAACCAGCCAATTAAAACAGAGCTTCTCACTTCTCACGCTCCTAACTCCGCAAGCAGAGCTGAATTTCAGCGAGAGCAAGGGGGAGCTGAGCCATATATGGCTCTGAGGGGGAGGGACCAGAAACGTGTCTCTGTTCAAAATTTTCCTAAGTTCCAGCGTGTTCCAGAAATTACATATAGCACCTTTAAGTCATTAGTATCTGAGTTAGATGTGTGTATACTGTTCAAATGTTAGGGTCCTACAAGAAAAGGAAGGATTGTTGTTAGGAGCCATATTTATCATATAGGCCTACAGTAATTTTATAAGGACCATAAAAAAGTTAATTTGAAAAATACACATTTTAAATTTCAGTCAGTTCAGGTTTTCTGTGCTGAAGGTAGATGGATACCGTAGATACTTTATTAATCCCAGGGGGTCAAGGCATGTTCTAATTATACAGAAAAAAAAAAAAAACATGAAATAATAAATAAAGAAGTAGAATATCATATTTTTCCGCTGTAGAAGTTTTTTTTTTTTGCATAGTTTGCATGCTTTATGACATAGTTCAAAGCGATGCATTTATGGATCCCCCCCCCATATTTATAAACCAATTTTTGGCTGAGATATGACCGTTTTCATTCATTTTGACTGAAATAAATAAATAAATAAAATTGTACAGTACCACTTTCAGCCACTTGATGGCTGCAGAGTAGTAGTAGTAGTCATATACCATACCATACCATACCATTTTATTTATAAAGCACTTTAAACAGGAACAAGTCCACACCAAAGTGCTGGACAAACAAACACGCAACAGGCAACACAGACAATGAAGTACAACACGAAAAACATAAAAACATTGCAGATCATAAATCAAACGATCCAATACAAATCAGCTGGCATTGAAAGCGATGGAGTAGTAGTGAGTTTTTAACCGGGATTTGAAAACCGAGAGGGAGGGGGCCTGTTTGATGAGCAGCGGTAACTCGTTCCAGAGTCTTGGGCCTGCTACAGAGAACGCCCTGTCACCCCTGCGCTTAAGGCGAGTTTCTGGAACTATTAAGAGTACCTGATCCTCTGACCTCAAAGCACGTGGAGGGACATATGGGTGTATCAGATCCGAGAGATAGGCGGGGGCGAGACTGTTCAGCGATTTGTAGACATACATGAGAATTTTGAATTGGATTCGAAGATGAACCGGTAGCCAGTGAAGGGAGGCCAAGACTGGTGTAATGTGCTCTCTTTTGCGTGTGCTGGTTAGAAATCGGGCAGCTGCGTTCTGAACCAGTTGTAATCGTGCAATGGTGGCTTGACTGACGCCAAACAGAAGTGAATTGCAGTAATCGAGCCTAGATGTAATGAATGCGTGAATCACTGTCTCCAGGTGCTTTTTGGATAATATGGGCTTCAGCTTAGACAGACGCCTCAGCTGGAAAAAACAGGATTTGACGATCATGTTTACATGACTGTTGAGTTTCATGGAAGGATCCATTATCACTCCCAGATTTTTGACTTTTTGTTTTTCGGACAGGGGTAGAGCAGACAGGTCAATGCAGTGGTTTGAGGTTGTGTCATTGGGAAGGAACAATATGGCTTCAGACTTCTTATCATTGAAGCTTAAGAAATTTAAAGCCATCCAGTCCCTGATGTCAGCCAGGCAGTCGAGCAGAGGTTGAATAGAGCCTGTACCATTTTGTCTTAGGGGGAAGTAGATTTGACAGTCATCAGCGTAGAAGTGGAAAGGTATATTGTGTTTCCGGAAAATAGCACCGAGTGGCAGCAGGTATAAGGAGAACAAGAGAGGACCCAGGATGGACCCCTGCGGAACCCCCCATTTAAGAGCCGCCACTGCAGAAGTAAAATCATTGATGGACACACAAAAAGACCTGTCAGAGAGGTAGGATCTGAACCAGTTTAGGGCTGATCCTGAGATGCCCACCCACTGCTCCAACCTAGCAATGAGGATCTCATGGTCGATGGTGTCGAAAGCGGATGTGAGGTCCAATAGGACAAGCAGCACAGAGTCACCAGTATCTGTGGATAGAAAGATGTCGTTAAAAACCTTCAGTAGGGCAGTCTCAGTGCTGTGGAGGGATTTGAAGCCAGACTGGAAAAGCTCGGGGATAGCGTGATCCTCCAGGAAGCACTTTAGTTGGGACTCAACTATTTTCTCTAGAAGTTTAGAAACAAATGGGAGTCTGGAGACAGGCCTGAAATTGGATAATACTGACGGGTCGAGGTTTGGTTTTTTCAGGAGGGGTTGAACAGCAGCATGTTTTAATGATTTTGGCACCACACCCGAGGATAGACTGCTATTTACAATCGAGAGAATGGAGGGACCTAGAGTGTGAAAAACCTCCTTTAGAAGCCGCGGGGGGACCACATCGAAGGGGGAGCCAGATGGTTTCAGGCTGCACATGACCTGCTCTAGAGAGGACAGAGAGACTGGTTCAAAATGGTCAAACACAGCAACAGATTGAGGTGGGATGGATGGATCGTGAGATGGAGGAGAAATGAGAGCCCTGGTGGTTGCGATTTTATCTAAAAAGAAATGTTGGAAGTTCTCGCACAGCTCAGTCGAGGCTTCCATGGGTGATTGTTCAGTGAGGTGGAGAACAGAGTTTAGGGTGGAGAACAGAACTCGAGGGTTACGAGAGTTTGCAGCAATGATATCAGAGAAGTATTGTGATTTAGCAGTTTTCACTGCTTTCTGATATCGGCGCCAGCTCTCTTTTACCATCTCAAAAGAGACCTGCAGACTGTCTTTTTTCCACTTCCTCTCCACCTTTCGGCATTGCTGCCTAGCAGCTCTGGTCGTGTCATTCAGCCACGGTTCGGCCCTGAGTTTTGGTCTTCTCAGTTTAATAGGCGCTACTTGATCCAAAGCCTTTAAACAAACAGAGTCAAACTGGTTTGTCAGCTCCTCAGTGCTGGAGAGGAACCCCGGGGGCTGAATTAACATGTCATTGTTGTAAACCTCAGTGAAACGTGCGGCAGTTAAATGGTTAACATTCCTGCCTTTACGTGCAGGAATGCATGTTTTAGGAGTTACATGGGGGATGGTAAACTGAAAATTCACTGGCCTATGATCTGAGAATACATTGTCTCCTATTTCAAGGTTTGAAACGGTCACATCACATGTTAAAACAAGGTCCAACAAATGTCCACGCTGCTGCGTGGGAGAGTTCACGTGTTGAGTTAAATTAAATGAGTCCAATAAATCTAAAAAGTCCTTAACCATGGGCTTCTCAGGACAACACACGTGCAAGTTGAAGTCGCCTGAAATGACGACCCGAGAATATTTAGCTGTAATTTCAGCCAAGAAATCAGAAAACTCGCTGATGAAGTTCTTGGAGCGAGGCGGCCGGTAGACAAGAGCACACAAAGTTACAGGTGAATGTCCGAGTTCAAACACAGTCAGCTCAAAGCTAGAGCAGGAGACTGGAATGGACAGTTGTTTACAGTCAAAAGTTGATTTGAAGATAGTTAATAACCCACCGCCACGACCTGATGGTCGCGGGTCGTTAAAAAACAAACAGTTTGGTGGTATTATTTCCGTCAGCGCGCAGGACTCACCCGACGACATCCACGATTCTGTGATGCAGAAAAAGTCCAAGTCGTGCTCTTCAAAGTAATCCCTGAGGATGAACGTTTTGTTGCAAACAGATCGGGCGTTGACAACACAGAATTTGATGTTATCCGAGCTAGCAGCTGATGTGCTAACAGCTGGTGGGGGGGCGCGCGTCCGTAGCTCGCTGCCCACAGAGAGCTGCTCCGGCCGGAGATCCCCGTTGTTTTCCTGGTCCGAGCACGCGGGAGACTGGCGATGAGAATCGAGACCATCAGCTGAAGACAGCGAGGCAGAACGCCGGGCTCTGAGCTTCACCAGCCGGCCAGCTCGACAGCCGCGTTTCTTCCTCCGAGTCGATCGATTTCTCCGTGCAGGCTGGTGCGAAGAGCAGCGGAGGTAAACGGGCAACTCGTCTCCGAGCAACGGGGGCAGAGGGGGCCTCCCCGAAGTACGCTCATACTGGCCCGAATCAGCGACATCCGCGGCAGCAAACCGTAAATCCAGAAGCTGCTTCCGATCATAAACCAGCAGTGTAGTTATGTCTCCAATGAAGAACGAACAAAACACAAAAATTCCAAACACCCACAGGAGAGGTGGACACGCAGCCATGCTTATGGGCGCCATCATATGGCATGACATTGTATCATGCAATAAGTAAAAGTGGCTATAATAAATTCAAAAATTCAAGACAACTGGATTTTATTTATTATACTTTACACTTTATGTTTTTGTCTTGAACTTTTTGAATTTACCATGTCCTGGATGACCGAGAATCTTCACCAGTTATTAATGACACAATCGGCTTGCCAGACTGCCACCTGTTCTTCTTGCTGCTTGGAGCAACCGTCCAACCAGCTTCATTTTGCTGCACAGCCCTGGCGAAATGCAGCTAATTTGACCATTAAAGTGCATTTATTAAGTAAAAGTTCAGCTGAGACACACCTTTGCTATAATTTTGAGCAAACAATTGTTTTAGGTGCTTTTCTTGTTAAATTTCGAAGAAACGAGCAGCGTTCCTCTTTCCTTTTTTCCTCCCTGTTTGTGCGCTCCTGGAGCACCGAGGCAGCGAACACCTTACTTTTGAAATGCAGCCGATTTGACCGTTAAAAAGTCATTTTATTAAGGCTCGTCCCTCTGCACATGCTCTCTTGCGCAAATCGTGTTTTAAAAATACAGCTGAACTGACCGTCAAAGTGCATTTATTAAGCAAGAGTTCAACTGAGACACACCTTTACTATAACTTCAAACAAACAAGTACCGTATTTTCCGGTCAATAAGTCACACCTTTTAGCCTAATTTGCATGCCCTGCGACTTAGGTGAGACTTGTTTATGGATTTTTTCCCATATTTTTAGACCAATTTTTGGCTCAGATATGACCGTTTCTCATTTTGGCAAAAAATGGTGCAGTACCACTTTTGTCCACTAGGGTACACTGACCGTTTCCAGCTCATGTGTCCGAAGGCAGCCTCCTCTGGTCAGACACACTCTGTCGCAGCCCGGCCTCCTGCTCTGGAGGTATGAACTACTGGCTAGCTTCGTTTTTTTTTCCGGGTACATTTTAGCAAATAGCTCATAAACCACTCGGCAGATTTTCTTTAAACTTACAGAAAGTACCTTAATTACTTGGTGGTCATTTACAAACTGTTAGTTGTTGGAGTTGTTTGAGCTAAAATTAGATTTATTTATAATTTATCTTCACAGCGCGCGCGGCCGTTTGGAAGACGTTAAAGACAAATAATTGTTTTTACCATGTTAATCTTGTTAAAAGTCCTTCCGTGCATGCTTCTGTGGCCGCCATTTTCAGCAGGGCAAATGACGCGCTGACACATCGCGTAGCGGTGATTAGGGCTGGACGATATGGCCAAATTTTTTATCACGATATAGTTCTTAATTTCGGTCGATAACGATATAATTCGATATCGATATAAACAATATATAAGCCTAAAATAAACCTATAAACTATACAAATAAATTAATGTTCACCTTGTATTTGTATTTAGCCTCCAAAAAGATGGAAATCACCATCAAATAAACATAAACTTCTCAACCCAATAATTCTCAGTCGGGTTATCTGGACAGTTTCTTTTTTATAGAAACGTTTCACCCTCCATCCTCCATCCAATTTCTATAAAAAGAAACTGTCCAGATGACCTGACTGAGAATTATTGGATTTGGTACGTGGATTATTGAGCATGAACTTTCTTGCCATAAAATTCTCAACTGTGTCAATATTAATAGTTTTAACTTTAAACATCTTTAAAATTTACAGCATTGAAATTCATAGTTAATTAAATAAAACTTTTGGGTGTTGTTATTTATAAGAAGCTGACATAGAAATCTCATGTAAATTACTTAAGAATAAAAATAACAAACCCTAATTAAATTTTTTTTAAAGTTATTAAACCCTGAAGGGAATGTAAATGTTTGTAAAACCTCCATTTAGGACTAGTTTGAAGGAGCCGAGTTGTAAATCAGGAAACTGGATTGTGTTGACTTGATATCACCATAAACATTTATAAAACTATTTATATGTTTTAAAAGATGATTAAATCAAAGTTGTTGGGAAGGTGTGGTGCAGGTGAAGTGAAGGTTGTGTTTGTTTGTAGTTATTTTGTATTTTTTAAACAAGGGGCAGATATTAAAACACTATTTTCGTCTTTCTGCACATTTTCATTCAGTGTTTTTTTTTCTTCTGATGAATTTGTTTTATTTTGAATAAAAAAACATGCAGCGCTGCTGGGGCTGTTTGTTTACATCGTAGTTTCAGGGAAACGTTGGCTCAAACTTTATTGTTCTTCATCTTCTGACTCTCATCATGTTCTATTGAGTGGAAACTCTTCAGATTAAACAAGTTAGATGTTCCCACCGCTAGTTAGAACGACTATGTCATGTTTTGAAGCATAAAGAAACCGAGTAGGAGGACCTCGCTGCAGATGAGACCGGCAGTTTAACAAAACCGAACTACGTCCACACCGACGAATTAGTCTTTCCTCTCATCAGTGATGTCGTCTGCTTTCTCTTCGCTTGTGAAACTTAAAAAAACTTTGTTCAGTCACATTCTGACGGTCATGGGCACTCGTTTTGAAGCGAAAACAACGCGCTTTGGAGACTAGCTTAGCTTTAGCCTGCTACCGCTAACGCCTGCTGCTGGACTGAGCGCTGCGTAACGACGACGTCACCACGCACGTTTTGTGTCACAGCTTTTTCTGTCCGGGCGGGTTGTTGAAGCAGCCGCTTCAACCCGAACAGAAAAAGAAAAACGTCAGTGAAACGTTGTAAAATCCTATCGAAATATCGAAAATATGCTTAAACTTCATATCATCGTTATTGAATAAAAGTATATTGCGATATTTATCGTTATTGAATTTTTGTCCAGCACTAGCGGTGATGCATAATAGATGTGACTTAAATAAAAGTGCGACATGTTTATGGATTTTTCCAATTTATTGCCAATAATTGGACAAAGCGACTTATAGAAAGGTGCGTGTTATCAGGTGGGAAATACGGTAATTGTTTTTAAGTGTTAATCTAGTTAAATTCTTGTTAAAGTCTTCCCATCAGGGTATATGCAGAAATTCCAGAGTTGAATTTAATACCTTTTAATACCTTTTTAATACCATCAAAATATTTCTTAATACCATCACGGCACTGAGCTGTAACCGTAGCGGCAACCTGTTGTACTTCAGTTTAGAGCAACTAATTGTAAAGTGATAAGATTACTGTCGTTTTCTTCCTAAACTTTGGTAGTAAATGTAGTTTTATAACAATTACTGGATACATCAATTTGCTTCTTGCCTCAATAAAAGCACTGACGTATTTGTTATTTAAATCTAACCCAAGAGAAAAAGTTTAATTGTTCCCACACGTAACATATCTCTAATGACAAACAAAAACTGTAAACTTGAAAACAGAACAGTTTAGTTAAAATAATTCAACACTGAACACATGCATAATTCAAAAAGAGAGGTAGAAAAATAATAACTACTGTATTTTTCATCCTGTAAGTTGCAGTTTTTTGCATAATTTACATGCCTTGCAACTTATAGGACGAAGTGACATATAGATTTTTTTCCCCATATTTATAAACCATAACACTGAAATATGACTGTTTCATTCATTCTGACTGAAAAAAAAAAAAAAACAGTTCATGATATCTATTGTAGTAATAGTATGGCATGCTGTTGTATCATGTAATAGGAAAACGTGCCTATAATGACAAATTTAAAAAAGTTCAAGACAAAAACAACTGGACTTTATTTATTATACTATTATACTATACTTTATTGCTTTTTTATTGCACTTTTTAGAATTCACCATGTCCTGGATGACTGAGAATCTTCACTAGCTATTAATGACTCAATCGGCCTGCCATACTCTCCCCACCTCTCTGCTTGAATCTTCAATCCAGCAGCCAGCTGCACCACGGTGGCGAAATGCAGCTAATTTGACCATTAAAGTGAATTTATTAAGAAAATGACAGACAGAAAAACACCTCTGCTATTATTTCGAGCCAAAAAACAATTGTTTAGGTAATTTTCTTGTTAAATGTCGGCGAAACGAGCCGCGCTCCTTTTTCCTGTTTGTCACTGCTGTGCTTTCACGGAGTACACAGGCAGCGACACTTTTTTTTTTTTTAAATAAAGCCGATTTAACCATTAAAATACATTTATTAAGAAAACGTTAGACTGAGACACACCTTTTGCTATAATTTCGAGCTAACAAACAATTGTTTAGGTACATTTCTTGTTAAATGTCGGAGGATAAAGCCGTGATCCTTTCCTGTTTCTTTTTACAGACATGATACCAGCTGTAGGTGCGCGCGCACACTGACTGACGATATGACGTCTTTGTTTTAGCTAAGGTCCTACTTGGAACATAAAATTAGAAAAGATAAATAAATTCACAGACCTTTTTTTAGACGACAGAACAAGAAAAATATAGTTGTGTAGGTTTAAAAAAAATTAATACCTCGTCAGATGACGTTTATTACTTTTTAATACTTTTTAATGGCCTTAATTTGTGTTAATTTCATTTACTACCTTTTACTACCTTTTACAACCCCGCGGATACCCTGTCCCATGCACATTCCCGCTGCCGCCATTTGGCAACCATTCAATTTTTGGCACACCGGCCCATATTTCCGTGACGCATAATAGACGTGACGTATATGTCTAAGTGGTGCATTTATAGATTTTTCCATTCTCTTAGACATATGTGGACTGATGAGACTTATAGAGCGGAGCAATGTGTACGGCGGAAAATACGGTACACACTTTTGGAAAATGACAATATGCTCATATACAAGGTGGCAGGGAGTACTACATTCATGATTAACCTATATATATGTATACATACACATATACATATGCCTATGTACATGTAAATATACATATTGCATCAACCTCAAATATGGTCATTTTCCTCTGCGTGTTTTGGCAAAATCAATTTAACGACAACACGTTCGACGTTATTGAATTTGATAAATTTTCGGAGAGAAAATACCTTGATTGAAGCTGTATTAACATTTTCTCAGGAACATTTTAAAAACATTTAAAAAACTTCTTGTTTTTGTAGATCTCTAAATGAAATGCAAGTTCTGTATTTACTTGTGTTTTGAGCTCGGCTCGCGGCTATGGCTTTGATGATGTCCTCGGCTGCGGGAGCGGGACCGGCTGCGATGCCGCCTCTTGCGCTCCCTGGAGCGTGAGCGAGAACGGCGCTTGTCTCGTGACGAGGAGCGGGAGCGTTTTCTTCTGCGGTCACGTGAACGAGACCTGGTAAACCCGCCAAATGACACAGAGTTTAGATTTAATCTCATCATTCATTGGAAATCAAAACCATTATAGAAAGAAAGGAAGAAAAAGGATGAATAAGTTGACTCCTCCACCTTTTCTGCTCTCTGCTCCGTGATCTGGTCCTATGAAAATGAACAAACATTATATACAGTAATAAGATAAAATGCTTCAACTGAATCCTTATAAACGTTGTCAATATTTCAAAACACAAACTTACTTTTTTTTCATCATTTCCTCCTTCTCTCTTTCTTCCCTTCTCTTCAAGCGATCCTGGTTCCTCTTCTCTTGCTTCTCAACCACAGTTTTCTAATGCAACAATTAAAAAATAATTAATAGGGAAACTCAGTAAGTTTCCCAACATTTCACTTTTTAACACATCCAGTCTGTTAAAGCAGTTTAATGTTTACGTGCTGCTGCATACCTTTAGATTGTCCAGTTTTTCTCGAATCTGAATGAAGCCCAGATGAAGCTTTCCACCAAAATGATCAGCCAAACGACGGTCGTTGTCGTGGAGACCTAAATAAGCAGAGCAAACCTCGCACACCCGGAGCTTTTGCTGCTGAAAGCTGGAGGCAGGCATAGAGTTTCTATATTCTTCCTGAAAGAAACAAAAACAAAAAAAACTAAACGAAGGTTCAGAATGATAATTTTAACAACAAAAAAAACAACATGTTGCATTTTCCGCTAAACGACTTCAAATGATTTTCTACTTACCTCTGCATCCTTTTTCCTGCTACGGACATTCTCCACTTCCTGTAAGACCTTCTGAGCCTCGTCGACGTTCCCTTCAGCTCCAAGCTGCTCAGCCTTGGCAAGAAGCTTACCTATTTCCTCGTTCAGCTCGTGCACCTTCTCTGCCTAAAATGCAAATCAACGCAGCACACACACACAGAGAAAAACCGTTACTGCATGAAAAGAAAAACTTAACATGTTCTATAAATCCTGTCATTTACCTTTGCTGACACCTCAGCACTGATCTCTTCCTGGGTCTCAGCCAGACGCTTCTTGGCTAGTTCTGTTCTTCTGTCACAGTCGGCAATGAACGTCTCCAGGTGTTCCACTGCCTTCAGGGACAAGAAAAATGACAGATAAACCAAACTGCCCATAATAATCAATATTTAAAAACTCCTACTTTAACTAACCCTTATTATGAAAAGTTCAACTGAGTTACGAGCAGAGATAATGACCATAAAGTTTAAGCGTGCACCCCCTTCATCCTGTAACTTGCATTTTCAAATGCTCACACACACAGAATTAAATGAACGGCATCACTTACATCAAGTTCAAAGAAAAGATCTCTCTCCTTGGAAGCAATTTCATAATCTGCCCGAAGTGCCAGGTCATGGATCTTTGTGCATTCCCCCAGGTCCATACGCTGTCACAAACACAGTAAGACATAGATCTAACGTTAGAAACTCAAAAACATTTAAGATTTTATTAGTAATTCTTGACTGATTATTTCCCTCTAGCGATGGACGATATGGACCAAAATTTACATTTTGACATTTTTAAGATGAATGGCGATATATCGACATACAGTGAGGAAAATAAGTATTTGAACACCCTGCGACTTTGCAAATTTTCCCACTTAGAAATCATGGGAGGGGTCTGAAAAATGGGAGGGGTCTGAAATTTTCATCTTAGGTGCATGTCCACTGTGAGAGATAATCTTAAAAAAAAAAAAAAAAAAATCCGTAAATCACAACGTATGATTTTTTAAATAATTTCTTTGTGTGTTACTGCTGCATATAAGTATTTGAACACCTGTGAAAATCAATGTTAATTTTGGGTACAGTAGTCTTTGTTTACAATTACAGAGGTCAAAGGTTTCCTGTAGTTTTTCACCAGGTCTGCACACACTGCAGCAGCAGGATTTTGGCCCATTCCTCCACACAGATCTTCTCTGTCACTGAGAAACACGGAGTTTGAGCTCCCTCCAAAGATCTTTAGGTTTAGGTCTGGAGACTGGCTAGGCCACTCCAGAACCTTGATATGCTTCTTATGCCCCTTTTCCACTTGCCGGTTCGGGTCGGTTATTGCGCAATATATGCGTGCCAGAAGCGAGCTGGACGCATTTTCCACCTCACATATGAGCCGCGCCGCGATTCCGGACTGATTTCAGAGCAGGGTTCAGGCGAGCTGTAAGCGCACCGTCCTTCACGTCATAAACAGGGGCGGAGCCAGGATTTTATGAGGGGCGGTTTGTTTAAATACAATGTGGACCTTGGAAATAAACACTTCTCAGTAGCTCACTGGAAATGCGTCAGTTTTTTTTGCTGCTCCAAACCTTATCTAGACCAAGTGGGTTCGATTCCCACTTGGTATAACTTGTTTTTTAGTTTCTTTTTTAGATTATTTATTCATTCCAGATAAAAAAAAACACAAGAAAACTATTTACAAAACAACAAGAAATAAAACAATACATGACATGAAAGGAAGCAGAAGAAGAAAATAATCTTATTATATCTGCCCCTTCTCAAACAAATGTTTTTTCTTCAAACACTCGATTCAAACAACTTATCTTTTGTTTGTCTTTTATTGGGGAAAGGTGCATTGTGGGTCTTTTCAGAACAACAACAACAGATCCTCCATCTGAGCTCGTCCTCGCCCGCACCAAACCGAAGCGTAGCTGATCGTATTGTTGGAGCTCGAACATAATACATGTAGATATCATGGCAAAAGAAAATAGTTAAGGGAACACTACCTCCACCACGTGTGAGACGAGTAGGATCCTACACCCCGCCCACCGAAGGGCTACAGAAGTGAATGGAGACAAGAGTTACATGTGAGCCAATCCGAATTGAACCAGACCGGACCAGACTGATCCGCTCTGCGCCGAGCGAGTGGAAAAGGGGCATTACAGAGCCACTTCTTGGTTCTCCTGGCTGTGTGCTTCAGGTCATTGTGATGTTGGAAGACCCAGCCATGACCCATCTTCACTGCTCTAACTGAGGGAAGGAGGTTGTTCCCCAAAATCTCCCAATACGTGGCCCCGGTCATCCTCTCCTTAATACAGTGCAGTTGTCCTGTCTCATGTGCAGAAAAAACACCCTAAAGCATGATGCTTCCACCACCATGCTTCACAGCAGGTTTGGTGTTTTGGGGATGGTACTCATCATTCTTCGTCCTCCAAACATGGCGAGTGGAATTAAGACCAAAAACTTCTATTTTGGTCTCATCTGACCACAGAACTTTATCCAATGACTCCTCTGGATCATCCAAATGGTCGTGGGCAAACTTAAGACGGGCCTGGACGTGTGCTGGTTTAAGCGAGGGAAACTTCAGTGCCATGCATGATTTTAAACTATGAAGTCTTAGTGTATTACCCACATTAACCTTGGAAACAGTGGTGCCAGATCTCTTCAGGTCATTGACCAGCTCCTCTCGTGAGTTCTAGCCCGATTTCTCATCTTTCTTAGGATCACCGATACGCCACGAGGTGAGATCTTGCATGGAGCCCCAGTCCGAGGGAGATTGACAGTGATGTTTAGCTTCTTCCATTTTCTAATAATTGATCAAACAGTTGAGCTTTTTTCACCAAGCTGCTTGGCAATTGCCTCGTAGCTCTTTGCAGCCTTGTGGAGATCTACAATTTTGTCTCTGGTGTCTTTGGACAGCTCTTTGGTCTTAGCCATGTTAGTACCGGTAGTTGGAGTCTTACTGATTGTGTGGGGTGGACAGGTGTCTTTATGGAGCTAACAACCTCAAACAGGTGCTTCTAATTTAGAATAATAAGTGGAGTGGAGGTGGACTTTTAGAGGTGGACGAACAGGGGCCTCATGTACAAAGACTTGCGTGGACTTCTTACTGAAAAGTTGCGTACGGTCAAATCCAGAAAACTGCGTACGCACAAAAAAATCCAGATGTATCAAACTGTGCGTACGCCGCAATCCACGCACATTCCTTTTGTACATCACAATCAACGTGGAATTGAGCGCACATGAGAGAGTGGCCGACTCCGCCTTTGACACGCCTCCATATAAATATGCAAATTCATTTAAATATGCCCTGCACGTTAGGAATGTCGTCATTGCTCTATTGCAAATCATGTCGAAACGTGGAAAAAAGAGGAACTTCACGGACTGTGAACTGGAGACACTTCTGAGTGACGTAGAGAGGCACAGAAAAAGGTTTTGTTTGGCACGCTCAGCGCACAACAAACCGTCCACTTTTAAACGAGAAGTTGACCGAGCTATTCTAACATGCCTAAATAGGTCAGTGGGTAGCGTGCTCGCCTTCCGTCCCAAAGATCATGAGTTCGATTCCCGCATGGTACAACGTTCTTTCTTTTTTTTTCATTCATTCCAGATTTAAAGAACACAAGAAAACTATTTAGAAAGGACAACATGAAATGAAACAATACATGAAATGAAGGCAAAAGAGGATTTCTTGCGGGGTTTTTTAAAATAGTTTTCTTGTGTTCTTTAATTCTGGAATGAATTAAAAACAAAGAAAAACGTTGTTTTCATTTAAATATACCCTGCAACAGAGGAATGTCGTCTTGTCCCATCATGCATCACGTTCTTCAACTGCTAAAACAGCTAACAATGAACAAAAAACAAGAATTTAAGCTGTGCAGAACTATTCAGTCTTTCTGTGTTTTATATTTTTTGCAGGTTATATTCTGATTGCGTCCATGTGGATGTAATAATTGTTAATCATGTGTGTTTGGGTGGAAATAATACAGGTAACCCCCGACCTACGACCCCATCGACCTGCGAACCACGGGACTTACGAACATATCATATTTAATAAAAATATGAATTTAAAAAAAAAAAAAAAAAAAATTTTTTTTTTTTTTTTTTGTGTTTAAATGTTCTTAATTTCATGTGTACATCACTTTGTTGCAGCTCTGGTTGTTTTAAAGGCTTTATAAATAATAATTATGATAAAAAAGATCATTTCTGATCATTTTTGAGCAATTTTTGAGCAATTTTGGGAAACAGGAAGTAGGTCTTCAGTTTACACGGTCACAAATTAATGTAGAACACCGGACGCTATTTAAGGTTCAGTCACTGGGGTCTCCGGTCACAAATTAATGTAGAACACCGGACCGGACGCCATCTTAGGTTAGCTGCCGAGAGCTGGACGAAGACTGGTGACCAGGATGGCTTCATATGGATTAATTACTAGCTGGAAACGTCTCTGTGAACTTTGTGGATGTCTCAGGCAGCGGATTTATCGCCGATCGTGCCAGGCCGCCGTGCGAACACCTCCGGCCGGCCTGGCTACACCTCCGGCCTGGCTAGCTCCAGAGCTAACACTGGAGCTAACACGGGAGCCGGCCTTTTGAACACTGGTGACCAGGATCGCATCATGTGGATTAATTACTAGCTGGAATAGCTCTGTGGACGTCTCAGGCTGGAGCAGCGGCTGGAGCAGCAGAAGCTGCAGATTGATCGCGCCGCCGCTCCAACACTAGCTCATGGCTTGGCTAGCAGAAGCTAGCCAGCTAGCTAACACAGGCCTGGAGCAGCTGCGGTGGCCCGCGCTGCTCGGCCCGAAAACAATCAACGCATGGCAACCTAAGATGTCGGCTTTGACCATCTCAAAGTAAGAAAATATATTTTTATTTATTCTGTAAATGTGAATAGCAATGTTTAACATTACAGTACACTACTTTACATGCTTAAATGTGTGCGCGCGCTCCGTTAGCATGATAAATAAAGGTTGAATGAATGAATGAATGAATAATTTTTTTTTTTAAATATAATTTTCACCCCCTACCTACGAACGGATCGAGCTGCGAACCGTTCTTAGGTCCCGATCTCGTTCGTAACACGGGGGTTCCCTGTAATTATTTCCCCATCATGAACAGTTTCCAGAATCACCTGTAAGTGTCGCCAAAGGAACAAAAACCACAGAAACGTGCGTACGCCAACACTGGAGCTGCCGTGGCGGTGCGCACATTTCCACGTTCAGTTCTGTTTTGATACATACGGAGTTTTGCGTAGATAATGGCGTACGCACGGTTTTTGTGCGTACGCACCGTTGATACATGAGGCCCCAGGTCTTTGAGGACCAGAATTGTTGCTGATTGGCAGGTGTTCAAATACTTATTTGCAGCATAAATTATTTAAAAAAATCATACATTGTGATTTCTAGATTTTTTTTTAGATTATGTCTCTCACTGTGGACATGCACCTAAGATGAAAATTTCAGACCCCTCCATGATTTCTAAGTGGGAGAACTTGCAAAGTCGCAGGGTGTTCAACTACCTGTACTTATTTTCCTCACTGTATAACTACATAGAGACTACCGTTTTATATCGATATACATGTAGTCTCATTTTATATCGCAAATGAAATTATCTCAATATTTTAAAAATGTTGAGATATCGCTCAGCTCTATTTCCCCCTAAAGATTTCAAAGGATGCTATCGTTTCTAGAAGTTAAAATTTTAGGTACGGCTTACTTACAGTTCCAGACAGGATGTCATGTGGACAGCAGTCGAGAAGGTGACTTTTGCAGACTCGATCATCTGTGTACTTGACCCTCTGCCGTGTCTCATCTCCTGAAAAAGTCCAAAAAAAAAGCAACAGTGAGAAAGACAGCATATACTTGACCGCAAGTTCGAAGTATCCACAGCTTTTACATACATCACTGTAACTACAAAAATAACAAAACTGGACTCAATTTTGGTCCAAATAAAACATTACAAACTATTTTAACACTTTAAAAATATATATATTTATCTATATTTCCTTTATATAAATAACTGCTTCTATAGAACTGTTTTCAGATATTTTATTACCATCATTAAAGTAAAATTGGTGTAGCATGTGTGCATGTGTGTGGTACTTTTATGTTTCTCTTGGTGCTTACCTTTAAGCCTCAATACACACATAAAACTGCAAGAGCCTCAGTTTGTGTTAACCTGTTTTAAGGCTCAATGTTTACTGTGAAATGTGGAGCAACAAATGAGAGCTACCAGGAGCACAACAAAATATTAAAATGTTAACTACTCCCCTTTTTTGGCTTATATTTCTTTCAAATCGACTATGCTGACAAGGTGGTTATCAAAACTATTAAAACACTGTAAATTACATTAATAAAAATGTCTTCACCGAGCCATGTATACTGTAAATACAATCACTGAAGAAAAAAAAACATCCAAAGCAAAATGCAAAATAAATCAAAGGGGGAAAAACATGTTTATACACACTGCGATCTGCACCACATACTGTACCCTTCTGCATCTTCAAGACCCCAGCTGCAGAATTTTAAACCCGCTGTGGAAAAGTATAAATGGGAACAGTTTTCTTGCCCATACCTGTAGTAAGAAGTTGGGAGTCATAACACAAGTAAAATTGTAAATGATGCTGGCAACGTGTTTGCGTGGCCTGTTAAACAGACGTGTAACATGTACCAGGCCTGTAATATGTGTAGAAAACTGAGGACTTCTTGCGCGACTAGACGTTTTAGCTCAAAGTAAGCAACACTACTCCAAATTGTAATTCTAGTGCCACTGAAGATGCCAATTACAACTTGTGTATTTATTTGTATTATTTAAAAATAAATAATCTATACTGTAATAACTTTCGGAAGGCAAACAAATTGTTTGGATATTAATCATAACAGCTTTAAAAATTATGTGTGACTCACGGCTCGATGAACATGAGGCTTTTCTGCAACTCCTTTGCAGATTGATGTAGGCTGGCAATGATACACTGAACCTTAATGAATAAAATAAAGGGGCCACAATTGTTCAATTTGTATGCAACAAATGTATGGGAAGAATTTTGATATCAATCTTATCACACATACACCCACAGACTCACAACACAAATTCACTCTTATTGAACAAATGGACTTGGCAGCTTGTTAGAAGATCAACAGGGCTGCAATTTTATTCACGCTACTGTCACAATGGAAGTTTTGTTTTTAAAATGGTAGCGTGGCTTTTAAAAGGCATTTTTCTACCCAAAGTAATGGACCTCATGACTAATGTGTCATTTAATGTTACCATCTTTATGGCTATATATACTGTATATAAATGTATTCAGATAATTACTAAGCAACTACGTACAGTACTGTATATGATTTCTATAAATACATTTTAATCACTGAGTACAAATAAAATAGTCAATTATATTTTGTTATATATACACTATATATATATATATACACAGTACGTATATATATGCACCTAATTTCTATGCATATATAGTACTGTATATGGTGATCAAAATACTGTATTTAACAGATTATAGCACAGGGTCATCTCATGTTAAAACATGATGCCTTGGTATAAAACAAATTATCCAACAATACACAGTATAGATAACAAAAAAAAAGCTAACACTGATAATACACTAAAGCTACTTCCTTGAAAAGTACAGATAATGGATGGAAACTCAACTTGTCCAGCATGCCTGATAGTAATGTTATAAATGCAAACAGAATTTATATAATTTTCCTTCTTTACTACGATGCACGTAAATTATGACAAATAAAACTTGACAAATATCATAATGTAAAGAGTTTTTATTCAGATACTTTTGTCCAGGATTGACCAGTATGTAAATTTTGAACTGGACCCTAATTAATGGGTCAAGGCAAAAAAAAAAATAATAATAATAATTTGTACGTCCAGTCTTTGGATTTTACAAATATAAAGTTAGAAATGCGTTATGACCGATCACTATCATGTTTTTAAAAAGTGCAGCAGTGTGGGATATTTCTGTCCGGGTTTGATCAATCTAAGCATTACATTATTGTTCAAACGTCATAAGTAGTGAAAAGGGCCCCTGTGAATGGGACGCTAAACTTCAGCTGTCAATAAACGCTACGCGAGCAAAGGCCAACATAGTCAACGAGCTAAAGATGATGAAGCGAAAACTTGAGTAAATTTAATAAAGCCACTGCAGATGGAAACATTAACCCCATACATCAGTCCTGGGACTTGAATCCACCTTAACTGTATTTTAGGCAGCCTTTTGCGGTACATTTATCCATGCAGCTCTGTTCATCACACGACAACCACAAGCCAGCCTCAGCAGAACCTCCATCTTGGCTAGCTCGCTAGTTCGGTTAGCATCTCACGGCGACTCACCATCCCTCGCTGTTCCCATCAGCTGGTCGAGCAAAGCTCTCATTTGAGCTTGGGCAGACATTGTCGTAAATGTTCCGTCGACAGTTCTCTATATAAATCAAGCAACTGAAAAGAGTTCTTCAGTTTCTTTGCAGGGATATTTGTATAATTTAATCATTCCACCGCCACCGCTAGCCGCTCTTCGCTAGTTTGTCAACTAGCCAGTTTCCGGTTGACATTAAGGAAGTGACGTTAAAGTCGGATCGCGCCGCAAACGCAAAATCAACCAATCATAATGCTAGAACCCAAGTAATGCGACCAATCACAGGACGAAGGAAAAGGGTTTTAGTTTCCTAAGTAAAGACTTTCAGGTTGTGACTTTACACCACTTTTCGTCCAATGGTAGCGCTTTTAATTAAGGTAAAATCTTGAAGTTTCAACAAGATTTGTCATTGTTAGCATTATATTATAATTTATATGCGCGATAATGTCTGAATTTTGAAAACTTTTCCATCTAAATTTACCTGTCAAACAAATTAAAGGGTATAATATACAAGCGTCAGTGATTTGTTTACCAGCAAGTTTGTCAGGCCTGCTGCGAGACTCATCAGTAGCTGCAGAATATTAAAGCTAAAGTTAAAGTAAGTAAAACTTTTCCCAATTTTTGTTCACTTCTTAACTTTTCCTGTAGTTACGCTTATCTCAAACGATGGGTTTTAGTGTTTACGCAGAAACGGGGTCACCTCTGCCATGTTTTTTGGGTTCGTTAGCCGCCTCGTTCAACAAGTTAGCAACCAACCAGTGTTTGAACGAGACAGTTAACGAAAAATAAAAAATAAATTAACTCTGAATTTGTTTGCTTTGTTTGCTAAGTAAGAAAGTTTGTAGCATAATTCGTGTTTTTAAAAGCCTTGAGGTCATTGAATACATAGCTTTCTTGACACAGGATAATTACACTTTCTCCTGGTTTGTTGCTTTTGTGCTGAGAAATGTCTGGAGTCAGGGCTGACACGACTGAATAGGCACAAAGACTGATGCTGCAGAAAAAACTGCAGCCTCCAGTATGTTCATGTACTATTCATTTAAATGCCATGGACGATGCAAATATAAAGCGTATGCCACAGTGGGAGTAGCCACTCTGAATTAAATTAACTGGATTTAGGGGTTTTAGTAATGTGGAAGTATGATTTTGATGTAAACCGTCATCTTTTTCAAACAGGTCTCTAAAGCCAACAATGCATTAAGAAGGCAGCGATGGAGTCTGCAGGACAAGTCACTGAGAGCGACCCTCTGAAGAGGGAGGAAGACGGTACAAAAACTGTCACGGCACCGCCAGCAACAGAAATAAAAAAGAGGAAATCTAAAGGCGGCTTGGGTTGTTCCCGAATGTCCCACTGGAGGACCGCAGTCTTCTTCCTGTCCTTGTTCCTCTGCCTCACCATTGTGTTCGCCTTCTCCTTCATCCTCCCTTGTCCTGTCAGACCACAATATCTCATTATTTGGAACAGGACTTTTTCAGATGCAGGTGTGTATTCCTTGCTTTGTTTTGTTTTTTTACTTCTAACTTTTTACCAACTCCCACTTTCTCGTTCTCTCTCACAGCCACCTACGACTTCCTTGCTATTGAACATGCAAGCCAGGACAAAGTAATGGATGTCCTTTTTGTCCTGAAAAACACAAACGGCACACAAAACAAATCATGCGCTGACGCAGGTATGAAACTGTTAGCTTAAATTTATTTTGCAAACGAACAAACAAAAAAAACAAGTTGTTGATTTTGCTGTGTTTTATTTATGTATAATTCAGTTAAAGCTCATGCACTTTCCAGGCCTGCCTTCGCCGTGTTTATTTGTGATGGCGGTGGATGGCACTGATGGAGATACTCTGTGGGAGCGGCCGCTGGGTTCTGAGTTCCACTGGGCTCAGTGTGGTCTGGAGCAAACGACACCGGCCGGCTGGCACTGTCTGCTGTCCCATTCAGACCACCTCACAGCCATCGACAAAAACACAGGTTAGTAATCCAACACAAACCCAGAAACCTACAGCGTCTATAAAAAGTATACCCTTCTTGGATGTTTTATCCATTTATTGTTATTATAAATTAATAATTGTCATACTTTGTAAAATGGCCATTTTGACTACAAAAATATATGTTTAAAAAATAACATGAAATCAAATTTCTACAAACTGATTCCAACTAAATTGAACTACCAGTATGTAAAGTTACTACTGAACTCTTTCTTAAAGCTTCAACTGGTGAAGAACCCAGGAAACCATTGTTATAGGCTCTTGCAATGTCTCAGTCCCTTCATCAGCACAAGAGGATTTTAGTTTACACCTCTGGCTTGAAAAGCAGCAAGGGTTAGTCCTTTAATGTTTTTAGTAAAGGGTTGTGGTTCATTCAGAATTCTGAACAATTTCCATTTGTTGTTTTGATAGTTGATTTAATTTTTGAGCAACTTTCACCTCCCAACTTAGACGCTCAGGTTTATAGGACAGGATAACCGCAGCTTTTTGTCTCCATGATGTGCACTCAGCTCTTTGACATTGCTCAGAAACCTGTCTGATTCCACCGAGGCGAGTTGTTTTTAAAGCCAGCCACACTGAAGGCTCTGTTCTTGTCTGATGTGCTTGTCAGGTCATGTCATTTGGCAGCAGCCTCAGCCGACTGGTCTCCTGATCTCTTTGCCGGTCCTCAGTGTCCCAGATCTGGACGGTGACAAGGTTGCTGATGTGCTGCTGGTGGCATCAGACAACACACAGGTGATGTTATTTATGACGTTTGAAGCCATGTGTACATATAGTTTTACTGATGTCGTGCTTATTTACATTGTAATACAACAAATGTGTTAGATATGTTTTGAATTATTTTGAATTTTATATTTTTGTTTTCTCTTTTAGATATTAAAATATATTTAAATGATAAGTTGTGGAAGTAAAATCACCTAATTTTGCAGCAAAACACTTTTCTGATCTGCAGACTCGGCTTGCTTTGCTCTCAGGGAAGACAGGCGCTCAGATCGGGTCCACTGTGGTTCTTGACTCCTTAAAGTCAGCAAGTCATCTTGTCCATCTCAGTAAAGAGGGTTCTTACTACGTGCTGCTCCAGAACGGTTTGTATCTGAAAGAATCTGTGACATTACCAGGGTTACTATATCTTAAGTAAAAGCAGTGAAGTGTAAGAAGTGTCAGGCGAACAAGCAGCAGGAGGACAAAACTCATTCTACTTTTAGAAACTCCACGAGTCACAAAAATAATCAGTCTCAGAGCTAAGTGCCCTGAAATATGGAAAATCAAGTCTTTAAGATGAAGCTTGATTGTTGAGTGCTTTGTAAGTTAAAAGGAAGATAATATTAAATAATAAGATAATAAAACTTTACAATTGTTTAATGCGTGGAGTAGTTTTTCTGCATCATTTTGGGACTAGATTTTTCTAGTTTTACTAATATTGTGCAGATGGAAGGAAGTGATCTTAGTAACAGTTTTAATATGAGAGTTAAAGTGTCTGTGACATCATCTTTTGACTTTGCATATAGTGACACAACATAAATATAGTTGTATCATTCAACTGTGTTCGTTTTAGCAAACAAAATGATATATTAATGAAAATTCCTTTCAAAGTGAGTTTAAAATTAAAAACCGTGTTTCTTCATGAGACATCCGACTACACGCGAATGCAACATCTGTGACGTAGGAGAGAGAACGTCTTTAGAATGCCCCTTTTACATATTCATGGCGGACAATTTAAAACCCGACGAATTTAGCAATCTAAGTTAAGATTTGAGCAATTTGTCTTCAGTTTGGGAAGCAGAAAGTTAGATGAACAAGAAACAGCAGGTTCTAATTTAGGTCTGCACCTGTTGAGTCTTTACCTTTTCAGGAAGTGAGGGATCTCCGAGGGGGGGCAGCTTTATTTATTCCATTCTTGACGAAGTATTTCATCTTTTGGGAAAGTGAAAAGGCTCACTTGTTCACTGATGATATTAGAACACCCAAATGCGACACAACGTAACGGCATTTTTCAAGTTATACAAAAAAAAAGGCGATCTGGCAGAGAATGAATGCGTTATCATTGCAGCCGCGAACTGAGCTTCTCCTTCCTACGTCACAGATGTTGCATTCGCGTGTAATCAGGTTTCCCGTGAATAAACACGGCGCGAAGTTTCAAATCACTTTGAAATCAAAATTAACATATTTGAATGATACAACATACAGTATATATGTTGAGCAATTGTATGCATAGTTCAAACATCATGTCAGTGGACCTTTAAAAAATACATCTTGATCAAAAATGATTCTTTAGATTTATAGAATGTCAAATTAATGCCATCCTGTGGGAGTGGACGGTTTGTTCCCAAGATGCCCAGGTTGAAAAACCACAGTGAGTTAAGAATGTTGAGTTTATATTTGAGCAGCAGAACATCAGCTCCGCAGCATGCTTTCATAAAGAAGTAGTTTTGTGGAGTACAAATGCAAAGCTATTTTTGTTTTATTTATGTACAAAAACAAATCTGTTGCTTCTTCAAACGAGCGTCGTCATATCCTGTCTGTCTTGAAATTGAACAGTCTTTTTGTTTTGGTAGTTGTCAGCTGGTAGTGAGAGAACAAGAAGCAGTCAGACCCAGCACAGCTGAAACAGAATGAATCATTTTGGTTGTGTGACCCCTGATGGCAGTAGTTAGAGTGAACGCTCTCTCAGACACAGGTGTGTACGGACTGGCACTGTGGAGGATCGTTGCCAAGGCTAAAGCTGAATTGAACGCTAACCTCAAGAAGGACAAACACTTGGAGAAAAAGGCCGATGCTGCGACCGGACTTGTTCTCATCCATGAGTAAGACGCAGCATTTTGACTTTGGTTAAAGTGAGACTTTTTTTTTTTTTTTGTGCTAAAATTTGATGTTGCATTGTAGGTCTGACGCTGTGAGTTTGCTCCGAACTCATGACATTGATGATTCATCCGACCTGCTGGTTGTCTCTGGGAATGACGTGGCTTTAGTTGATGGAGGAAAACTGCAGCTACGGTGGAGATTTAACATCAGCTCAATTCTTGGGTGACCGCTTTTTTTTAAAATATATAAACATTTTTAGAAATAGTTTTTGCCAGCTGCTGTAGGCAGTAATGTTCTGTGTGTTCTCCTTTGCAAAATATCTCATGAACCAGTAGATGGATTTGAATATCAATAGACTATATGCCACGGACTTCCGTTCCAGCACTTCCGCCGTCATTACCCAGACGGCGCACTTCCGGTTAGCGGGAAAGACACAAACATAAATGACTAAATACAATTAATAAAACATCTGCATACACACCAATAATAACTCTATACACATATAAATCCATATAAAATTATAGCGACGTTCCCCCTACGGATAGCCGCGATAAATTTTCGCCCAACCCCCCCTCGGAACAGCCGTACCCACCGGTGGGCGGACACAACGGAACTCACGTGTAGTGCCGGTAGCGCGCAGCCGCTTCCCGTTTCGGCTCGTTGTCATGGTCTGCTACTAGGAGCTAACGCTAACAACAACAGCAGTGGATTGGAACCGGAAGTGGCGGATGTGGGTTGCCTTTTACCAGAAGTACGTCACGACCCCCCGTGGCATATAGTCTATTTAGTGCAATATTTTAATGGCCATTTCAAGATGGCCACCACATGTGGGTTTTCAGAAATAATGGTGGACTCAAGAGAAGGAATTGTGTTTTGTGGAGACTGGTTAAACAGCTGTTGTAGCAGGTCACGTGTCCCACAGAGAACAGAGCGCCTGCAGAAGTTGTGGCAGATGAAAACACAAAATAAGAAGTATATATTTGCACGTTTGCTCTATTAAACAGAAGAAAATGTATAAAATGATTTTATAATTCATTCTTGTACGACAGTCGCCATGACACATTTAGATCCACAAGTATGACTTGTTCTTTCTAGGACAAATTATGTTGTATTGATCATGTACTACAGCCATGAAATGTTCTTTGGAATCATCCGTCCATCTATTATCTTTACTCGCGTCTTACTTTTCCGGGTCGCGGGCGGGGGTCACTGGTGCTTGTATCCAGCAGTCACGGTGTGAGAGATGGGGGACACCGTGGACAGGTGGCATGTCTAGTAACATAAAATACATTTCCATCCCCTTTGATGAACACACAAATGACATAAGTATATTGTTCGGATTTTATGTTAAAACTGTTATAACTGCATCCCTTCTAATTTTAGCTACACATTCATATTAAACGTTTAACCAAACTGGTAATAATTTTTTATAATGAGGTGTGTTGACATGTGAAAACCTTTCCTCCATGTTATTCTTTCAGCCTACCTTCCTTTGGACACTTTAACAAAGACAAAGTCCTTGACGTTGTGGTTGAAGAAGATATAGGCAACTACACAAAGAGGGTGAGTTCTTTCTCTTGTTTCTTTTCTCCGTCCTGATTTTGTGATTACAGGTGGTCCCCGACTTACGAACGAGTTCCGTTCCTACGCACCGTTCGTAACTCGAAAATTCATAAGTCGGAACGCGTTACACGTGGCGTTCGTAAGTCCAGATTTTTGGTCGTAAGTCGGGAAATGTATGCTAACGCTGCGCCGCACACCCGTTTATCAACATGAGACTGAACAAGTGTACATACTGGTTCATAAACATGCACAGAACTTTATTTACAAACGGTTAGCTAACACACTTTCATCTAAAAACACATACCAGTGCTGTATTTACTGTACAACAGTACTGTTCGTAAGCGCGTTCGTAAGTCCGGAACGTCGTAAGTCGAGGTCGTCGTAAGTCGGGGACCACCTATATTTGAACCAAACCTCTCTGTCTGTGTTGTCTGTAGATAATCATCCTGAACGGGGCGTCTGGCGGCGTGCTGTGGGAGCTCGAACTTCTCGCCAGCGTCAACTCCCCCAGGCCCGCCTCGGTTCACACCACCAACTTCTACTCGATCTTCATGTTTTGGGGCTTGATGCCGTCAGAGTCCAACTCGTCTGTAAGAACACCGATTTCATGGAAACACACCCGATTTTGTGACAGAATATCATCACAAACTTCTTTCAGAGACTGAATTATTTCTTTATTTTCAGCAATTGATACCGACTGACCGCCGCTCCTACATGCTGCATCCCCTCTACCCTAAAGTTCTCCTCGAGTTCACCAACGCCTTGGACCACATCATAGCCTTCAAAGGTGACGTTCACTCTTATATGTAAATAGTTTAAACTTAATTGTAAATCTAATATGATTACAGGTAGCAGAATGATGAAGGGAATGAGGAAATGCCCGCTCAGATATTTGTTGTTTTCTTTAGCCACGCTCATGGAGCATGGACGCCACGCAGCTTACCTCCTCCTGACGGGTCCTGAGAACGAAGGAACCGAAGGTACCGTGACCCTCATTAAGCGGAAGCTGAAGCAGGATGTCCCCCTTTGCAAAGTTCTTCATACTGGCACCAGCTGGGGGTCGGCAACCGACGACGACATCATAGAGGCCTTTAATCGACTCCGCTTCAGCGACTGGTGAACGGGTTTGATGCTTGTTGACTCGGTTGGACTTTAAAACCAGAGCATGGGAGTCTGTTATGCTTTCCCAGCTGTTAACAACCAAAGACAAACCTTTTTGTTTCACGGTTTTGAGCTTTAATTTAGGTGATGATTAGACCTGACTGCACATAAACCGTACAATGAAAAGGTGAAGAAGCTGCTGTTTGCTGACGATCGACTCTAAAACGCCGTCATGGCTGCACTGTGATTATGTTCATGCGACACTACCTTGCTCTCCCAAGAGATTAAAATGCTGGAATATTTTTGAATCTATGCATCTGTTTTGCTTTAAGTGCTGTAGAAACTGCACGGGTTATTTTTTTTCTAATTCCAGTGGCCTTTAGAGAAACGTTACAGTGACGGGACTAGTTATGTGGAGATGATTAATTCAGACTTTATGTTAAACAGATCTATTAAAATAAACCAAAATCTGTTAAAAGGACAGAAATGTTTGAGTGAGAAGGAAATGTGAAATACAACAGAACTCCTCTGATCTAAATGTTAAGTGATCACATTTTTTTGTCAGTCGTCAAGTCAGACTTGAAGTCAATGAGCTGACAATCAAGACGTGAATGTTGCCGAATCCAAGATGCTGTCATAAAAGTTTCCAAGAATTAGCCCCAGCCTTGTGCGGCTGTAGACCGTACGTTTCACAAAGTTCTGTACTGATGGAGATGGGTTTAGACTGTAACTACAAGTCATTTTACTTCATATCTTTGAAACGTAGCTGCCATACTCGTAATATCTGGAGTAAAAGCTGAGTCATAAAATATTCAATCCAACACTCCTTTGTTGTTTCACACCGAATGTACTGTAGAAGTAAAAAGAAGGTTCTTTTCTTTCAACAGTGATGTATAAATCCTATGGCAGTGGCCTTTTCTGTGCTGACTTTATTTTTTGCAATAAAATGTTTTATTGGGACAAATGGATATTTTTAATCTGTTGGTAGAAACGGTAGCGGTGGTGTGTGTGCACCTGGTTTTTGTTACATTTGTAGGACCTTTTCTGGTATAATCACCAACCTTGTCAGGACCAGTAGTCCTTAGTGGGACCAAAGTCAGGTACTCCTGTTTTAAAATGTAATTTTTGGGTTGGGATTAATAATAATAATAATGTCTTTTCCTGTCATCTGCGTATGTTTCCCATACACAGACGAAATTCGTCTCTGCATTTAACCCAACCACCACCAGGTGGTGCAGTGAGCAGCCATAGAAAGCGCCCGGGGAGCTGGAGAATTAGGTGTGCACTCATAGACACAGGTTTAGAACAAAGGTTTAAATTGAGTTTAGATATGTGTTCCCACTTTTTTTTTCTCAAAAAAATCTTTATTTGCATCAAAGAACAACAACACACTTGAACAAAGCAATAAATGAAGAATGGCCAGGGGGAGCATAAATTAAATTAATAAGAGGAAAATGGCAGTCATATTACTCTTGCAGGAAGAAAACAATTGTACAAAATGTAACGTGTGCCAAGCAGCCTCGTTAAAAATAAAATAAAAAAATCGTCCACAATCCCAAGCTGGGAACAAGCCCACACTGTCGTTTTGCTTTTTGATTACCGTAGTTGGTCTAATTGTAAGCAAATATTGTTTAAACTCAATCAGAATACCAGATAAATCAGGCTTTCTCTTCAAAAATTTGCATTTGTGTATGTGAAATTTAGCTTTAATGATGAATAGCGTAATAAAAAACAACTTTGAATTCATTTTGCCACTATGTTTAAACCCAAATAAGTTCAACTGAAAGCCTGCTTGTGTCTTTGAGCCAACATCGTTACAAAAATGTTAAAACACGTTAGAATGAGGACACATCCAGAACAAATGAGTAACAGACTCAGGGCAAAGGTCACAAAAGTTTACCACAATGTTGAATTTCTTCAGGTAGCCTTTAGCTGGGTAGATCCTGTGCACGAGTTTAAAGGACACTTCTTTTACCTTGTTAGTGACAAGAAAGAGATTTGGGAGCAACCAGGTAAATTTCCAAGAAATATTATTCCGAAAGCGATTCCAGTATGAAACAGCAGGAGTACAAGTCCCGCTGATAAGGGATCTAATGTATTATTGTTACGAAGAAGAGGTTGAAGACATTTTGCCAACAGGAGAGTGTATGAGAGTAATATCTGTAGAAATAGCACCAAAAACATTTCCATATGCTCCAGAAGAAATGGGAATATTGCCTCGTAATCCTTCATCATGCCAGCACTGTCAAGATCTACCAGAATAATATTACGATTAAACCAAGTATCAATAAATAAAGTTTTCTTCTTGTATAAAATGTTCTTATTATTCCACATGAGATATTGATGAGGAGAGGAGAGGAGTTGTACTTGTAGATGAGTGACCATGACAAGAAGGCCTGACGGTGAAAATTAGACAGTTTGATTGGGAGTTTTTGTATATCAAAATTACAAACCAATATGTGTTGCCACCTGCGTCGACAAAAACCAGAAAACAAAAATGTTACAAGTTTTTGTGAGTTATTTGTTGTGAGCATAAAATATAGTGTGTGATTAATAACGTCTATTTTGTTATTGTAGATTTCTAAGTGGAACGAAGCACAGTTATTGTTGAACAGGCCCAAATGGAAGGCATAGGAAAGAAAAAATAATGAAGATGTTCCAAATTTGTTTGGACATTGCACTCCAACGATAGTAAAATCACTCACAGCACATTTAGAACTAAACTGTCTGCTGCATCTCAAATGAAAAAATGCAATGAAAGTTCATTTATAGGGACAACTTTTTAACTGAACATTTGCTCAGTTAAAACAGGAACTAAAATACTTAATAGTTTAATTGTCAACATTGTATTGTAGGTTCAGCATCCCATAGCTCAGTATGCAACACTTCATATAAATCACAAGACATTATTATAAAATAACAAAGTGTTGGTATAATGTGAGAAATTCAACATGATGCTGATTTAAACTTTGAATTGAAGTCCATTTTTGGGGGTGGGTCTAACACACATCTGCACATTTGTAACCTTTTCTAGTAATTTTTATCCCGATTTCTTGAAAGCAATTCGATACCATTTAACTTCTGGATAAACTTGCAGAACCACACTCAGACTAAATCCTGCAATGGACTGATGGCATTACACAAGGTCACAAACAGAGTTCATCTGCTTTTGTTTTGTTTTCAACAAATATTTATTTATTTATTTATAAAATTTGTTCATAAAAAAATACAATACAAAACAATCCCATAAACAATAACGTGCAAAATATAAAAAAAATGAAAGGTAGCAGAAAGAAGAAAAAATCTTATTAGATCTGCCCCTTTTTTCAAACAATCAGTTCAAGCAATAATAATCTTCCAGTAACAGAACAAAATTAATATCTCTTTCTAATTTTCTAACTAATACAATACACATTACGCCACTTCATTTTTTTTTTTTAACAATTCAGATTTGATAATTTTCTGAAATGTAAACATTGACTTGGCATTTTAAACTTCATTCTCCAATCCATTCCATAATCTAATTCCCTGGATTGAGGTAGAACGTCCCTTCAAACTAGTTCTGAATTTTGGTTTTACAAATATCTCTGTCCCCTTAAGATTATAACAACTTTGTCTTTTAACAAAATGCATTTGGATATTTAAGGGCAATGTGTTTTTCTGAGCCCTATACATAACTGATAAAATATTATAATCTACCAAATTATGGAACTTCAATAACTTCAGTTGATAAAATAATGTACTTGATGGATGACGGTAATGTTTTCTAGTGATAATTCTTACAGCTCTTTTCTGTAATACAAAAATAGGCTTTGTGATTGTTTTACACACATTCCCCCAAACATCAATACAATAGATTAAGTGTGGAACAATGATTGTGTTATACAACAAATACAGAGCTTTATCATTCAATAGGTCTCTGACTTTGTACAGTACTGCTATCGATTTAGCTATTTTTATTCTTACAGAATTTATGTGTTGTTTCCATGTCAGTTTGTCATCAATGATAACACCCAAAAACTTCACCTCACTCACTCTACAAATCTCAACATCCTCAATTTTGAGTGGAACATCAACAGTTTTTTTTTATTACTGAATATCATGTACTGTAATTAGTTGTTTTCTAGATTTAATGATAATTTATTGAGTTTAAACCATGTTTGTATTTTGACAAATTCTGTCTTTATCAACTCCAACATTTGTTCTATATCTTTACCCAAACAAAAAAAGGTGGTATCATCTGCAAAAAGGACACATTTAAGAAGTCCTGACACATTTACCAAGTCATTCACATATAAAATAAATAGCTTTGGTCCAAGTACAGAGCCTTGAGGAACCCAAATATAAGTTTAGTTTATGTTGTTTATTTGCCATATGCAGGTCAACAATGCAATTCATTCAGCCTTTATTTATGTACGTCAATCAGCCTCGGGGACTCACAAGAGGGACCTGGTTTTAACAAAGAGTGATGGCAACAGTGGACAGCAAAGACAACAATAGACAATCATAAAGGATACAAGAAGATGTAACAAAGAAAAAACAGCTAGGTTGTAAGGCGATGTAGAAAACTAAAAACGGGAACATGTCTGCATTGGTTTTTGCCAGAAACTTAGCAGATTTTCAAAGCCACTTAGAGTTCAAGGTCAAAACTTGCTATCTGCTAACTGCTATCACAATGAAATGCTCAGGATGAGAAGAACTGTCTGGACTCGCCAGAATGAAATACTGTACAAAGCATGTAACAAAAGTACAAAGCATGCAACAAAAGTACAAAGCATGCAACAAAAGTACAAAACAAAGCACCAAAAGGCAAAAAACAAATACATGGACAAGGTCCAAAAGAAACATAGTAAACAACATGGTAGAATACAACAACGCAAGTAGGATGAATCAGTACTGTGAGTATCTCACAGAAGAGTATTATAATACAAGTTGCCAGACAGGATTTCTTACAGCAAAGTGCACATAGGTCACAAACAGGCCACGTGCGCAGACTGTGTACCACACCTGTGTTTTCCATGGCCTGATCAGTGGAATCTTTTCCAAACCTTGAGCAAATGCAGGCACGTCTTTTCATGGACAGTCTGCGCCTTGGCTGCAAGCCATCAATTCCTGCGACCTGTACATTTCAGAAGAACTTATGGTGGAGTGTGAGCACGAATGAAGTGACTGAGCAGAACCCTCAAGTTCCCAGTCCTCTAGTAGAGAACCCAAGTGGACAATGCAACTGTACACGTGAAAACTGCATACTGAATCTAAAAGGGTTGAGTCAGTCTGTGTGGAAACATCCCCACATCCAGGGCCCTCCCACTGTGAGATGGAGGCAAATGAAATGGGTCTCTCTTGTAAATTAGTCCTCAAGGCTCAATGAGACTAACCTGTATACGGTAAATAAAGGTTGAATGAAAAACACCTACACTGTAATGACAGGTAGGGCATCGCCCCTTAAGATGAAGGCAGTCAGGGTCACACAAAGGTGCATTCAGTGTCTGGTTCATAAAATCAATCGAGATGAAATCTTTTCTAACTCACAATTTTGAAGGAAAAAAAAAGAAAGAAAGAAGAAAAACAGCATAAAGAAGTCCAAATTTCTATGTAATTACCAGTTCAGCCTCTCGGGGGCAGTAGTGGGTCATTAAAGACACCATAAGTTTTGACCTCAAATAAAAATGTTTCTTCCTTATTTGTTTTCAGTCTGTTTTAATTGAAACAGGTTTGTTTGAATGAAATAAAAAAAACTTTCTGTCATGTTACAGTTCTATCATGACACTTGACTGTTATTCTCTGTGTGGGACTACTGGGTATAGGAATATGGAAAGTGATTTTATCCGGATGATATTAACCGGACCTTCCTCTCATCTTTGGCATACTGTGTTTGTTAACATTGATTTGTTTTTAGTGTTTGCTGTCACATTCTATTCTATTATCACAGGATTCCACCAGGAATACAGTTTACCAGTTTTGTCCTCCCTTCACTGGCTCCCTGTGCAGAACTGATGTTAAAATTCTCCTGTTGACCTTTAAGTGCATAAATGGCCGCGCACCCCCTGAGCTACTGGAACTGTGTGTTTCTTCTCTGGTGCTGAGATCATCAGACCAGCAGCTTTTGGTTGAACCAAAAACCAGAAGCTCAGAGGAGATCAGGCTTTTTCACTCATTGTCCTTAAACTTTGTAACAACCTGCCCATCAACATTAAACAGGCCACTTCAACCCCTGCTTTTAAATCCCTCCTATAAAAACTCACCTGTTCACTGACGTTTAACAGTGTGATTTGATTTACTATTTCATTGTTTCTCGTTGATTTTATGTTTGATGCTTTTTAATTACTTTTTCCCTTAAAGACCGTGTAAAGTGAAATTAAATGTGTGTTTTTAGTTTGTCACATGGCATAAATATGTGTTATTAATCACCCATTTAAATCTGACTGATTAAAAACATTGTTTTCCTTATAAAATTAAGTCTCAAAAATCATGAAAAAACATGATTTTGCCCTGGTCTGGAACGCTGGGGGCGTGTCAGTGTGTGGGCGTGGTTTCAGCACAGTACTGCTGCCTGCAGCTGAGCTGTGTGTGGGGAGAGGTGCAGCAGAGATCCAGTAAACCTGCTCTGTTTTTATCCGAGTTCTGTCTGTAACAGCAGCTACTTTTTCCAAGAGTTACGCTGTTTTTGTAAATAGTTTTCTTGTGTGTTTTTAATCTGGAATTAATAAAAAAAATAAAAAAAAAGAGTTGTACCATTCCGGGATTTGAACCCGTGAGGTTTGGGACAGAAGGCAGGCACTTTATCCATTGAGCTATCCGGCCATTACAGGTACAGTACTCAGCATAAAACCACGCGCTATAAAAACATGTTATGATTTGTACGGGTGCCCTGACCATTGCGACATCCAGGGAAGATGCACGAACGAGGCATAATTGATTAGCTAGCTAACAATGAACAAAATATCTATGCTATTGCTATCTGATGCTATCTGCGATTCGCGAGTGAACGGCTCCACCGAGGCGAATTTATACGGCTGGAGCTGCAGGGGGTGGGGGCTATACTAATGAGGACCGCGTGACGAAACGCGGTCACGTTTAAAACACGCCTAAAAAATCCTGAACCAGAAATATGTTTATACACAGTTTGCTCTATAACTCCAAAATTAATTGAGCTACAATTTTGAGACTTTTTACTCATTTACAAGATTACAATTATGACATTTATAATGTTTATTGAAGAAAATGTTGAAATTCCCTTTACACGGTCTTTAATTACTGCTGTGATCTTATTGTGAAGCACTTTGGTACCAGCTGCTGTTTTAAATGTGCTTTGTAAATACATTTGACTTTGCCATTCACAGAATGCTGCTCTGCATGTCACCAGCCAGTCAGCCTCAGAGTGAGTTAGAATGTTT
>JBBPBX010000025.1:22839-55704 GCA_038048925.1 Garcialebias charrua | reverse complement strand
TTTTTGTACACAGAGCTCAGATGAACAACTTTTTTAACAGATGTCGAGCGTTTATAGATTAGGACATGATCTATAGTTGAAATCTCAGCACAATTTTAAAATCAATGTTACCTTTTGTTGCTGCATCCTGTTGAAGATCTTTGTTCCTGCTTGTGTTTTGGTGCAACAGCTTAAGTTCATTTCAAACCTTTTAAGCTTCATGTGATCAAATTTAGTAGAAAAGCATGAATGAGTCTTTTCAACGTGAAGTTAAAATGTGTTCAAATATTCAGAGAAATATAATATTTGCTGCAAAAAGGGCACAATTTGTTATTGAGTGGTTTTCTGTTTCTCATCATGTCGTCAACAGGAAATTTGAGATGATTAGGAGGATGCTGCTATGTCTGTAAATACGTCAAAGAAAGCATTAGATAAATTAAAGGATGATCTAGCAAATCAAAGCTGAGAAAGTGTATATGTTGAAGATGTAAACAAAGCATATGACGTGTTTATGAATATTCTGGACACATTATATAAAAAACTGTGTAGTAAAAACTTACACAAAAAAGAGTAATCTAGAGCAACACTGGATGACAAGAGGATTGAGAAATGCGTGTAAAAAAAAACTATTTGTACTCATGCTTCTTAAAATGTAGAACAAAGGAAGCTGAAGAAAAGTACAAAAAATACAAAAATAAATTGGTTGGCATTATAAGAAAACACAAGAAAGAATATTACAGTGAACTGTTGAATAAATGTAATGGGGATATGAGGGAGACGTGGAAAGTTGTGAATGGTGTGTTAAATAAACACAAAGTAAACTCTGGTATTTCACATAACTTTACAATAAATAACATGGAAACAAATGATAACAAAAGATTAATCCTCATAAAGCAACCGGACCAGACAACATCCCAGGGAAAGTTCTGAAGGAATGTGCGGACCAGCTCTGTGAGGTGCTGGCTGACATCTTCACCACCTCACTTGCACTGGAGTCAGTTCCCACCTGCCTGAAGACTGCCACCATCATCCCAGTCCCAAAGAGCTCCACAGTGACTGGTCTGAATGACTATAGACCGGTGGCCCTCACCCCGATAGTCGCTAAATGTTTTGAGAAACTGGTCATGTCCCACATCAAGACAACCGTCAACATCAACGAGGACCCTCATCAATATGCATACCGTGAGAACCGATCAACAGAGGACGCCATCTCTTCCGTGGTCCACACTGCTCTCACCCACCTGGATCAGAAGGACTCATACGTGCGTCTGCTCTTTGTGGACTTCACATCTGCCTTCAACACCATGATCCCCCAAACTCTGATAGACAAACTATCTACACTTGGACTAAGCCCCTCTATTTGTAACTGGGTACTAGACTTCTTAACAGACAGACCACAGTCCGTGAAGATCCACAACTTCTCCTCCTCCACCATAACCCTTAGCACTGGCTCTCCTCAGGGATGTGTGCTGAGCCCCCTTCTGTTCACTCTGCTCACATATGATTGTACAGCCACACTTCCAGGCTGTCATATTGTTAAGTTTGCAGATGATACAGCGGTGGTGGGATGCATTACAAACAATGATGAGTCCAGCTACAGACAGGAGGTGGAACACCTGGAGAGCTGGTGCAAAGAGAACAATCTTCACATGAATGTGAAGAAGACAAAGGAGATGATTGTGGACTTCAGAAGGAACAAACACAACCATGCCCCACTGAAAATAGGTGGGTCTGCAGTGGAAGTGGTCTCCAGCTACAAATACTTGGGTGTACACATGAATGATAACCTCAGCTGGAGCAACAACACCACCAGCCTGATCAAGAAAGGTCATCAGAGACTCTACTTCCTCAGACGGCTGAGACGAGCTGGTCTGAGCAGCCCAGTCCTCACCTCCTTCTACAGGTGTGCAGTGGAGAGCATCCTGTGCTCCAGCATCAACGTGTGGCATGGAGGCTGCACAGTTGAAGAGAGGAAAGCTCTGCAGAGAGTGGTGAAGGCTGCACAGAAGTCTGTTGGAGTCAGTCTCCCCACCATCACAGACATTTACACCTCCAGATGCAGGAAAAGAGCCACCTGCATCATGAAAGACCTCACTCATCCAGCACACTCACTCTTTGCCCCACTCCCCTCAGGACGGAGGTTGAGGAGCATCAAGTGTAGAACCACTAGACTGAGGGAACAGCTTCTACCCTGAGNAAAGATTAATCCTCATAAAGCAACCGGACCAGACAACATCCCAGGGAAAGTTCTGAAGGAATGTGCGGACCAGCTCTGTGAGGTGCTGGCTGACATCTTCACCACCTCACTTGCACTGGAGTTAGTTCCCACCTGCCTGAAGACCGCCACCATCATCCCAGTCCCAAAGAGCTCCACAGTGACTGGTCTGAATGACTATAGACCGGTGGCCCTCACCCCGATAGTCGCTAAATGTTTTGAGAAACTGGTCATGTCCCACATCAAGACAACCGTCAACATCAACGAGGACCCTCATCAATACGCATACCGTGAGAACCGATCAACAGAGGACGCCATTTCTTCCGTGGTCCACACTGCTCTCACCCACCTGGATCAGAAAGACTCATACGTGCGTCTGCTCTTTGTGGACTTCACATCTGCCTTCAACACCATGATCCCCCAAACTCTGATAGACAAACTATCTACACTTGGACTAAGCCCCTCTATTTGTAACTGGGTACTAGACTTCTTAACAGACAGACCACAGTCCGTGAAGATCCACAACTTCTCCTCCTCCACCATAACCCTCAGCACTGGCTCTCCTCAGGGATGTGTGCTGAGCCCCCTTCTGTTCACTCTGCTCACATATGATTGTACAGCCACACTTCCAGGCTGTCATATTGTTAAGTTTGCAGATGATACAGCGGTGGTGGGATGCATTACAAACAATGATGAGTCCAGCTACAGACAGGAGGTGGAACACCTGGAGAGCTGGTGCAAAGAGAATAATCTTCACATGAATGTGAAGAAGACAAAGGAGATGATTGTGGACTTCAGAAGGAACAAACACACCCATGCCCCACTGAAAATAGGTGGGTCTGCAGTGGAAGTGGTCTCCAGCTACAAATACTTGGGTGTACACATGAATGATAACCTCAGCTGGAGCAACAACACCACCAGCCTGATCAAGAAAGGTCATCAGAGACTCTACTTCCTCAGACGGCTGAGACGAGCTGGTCTGAGCAGCCCAGTCCTCACCTCCTTCTACAGGTGTGCAGTGGAGAGCATCCTGTGCTCCAGCATCAACGTGTGGCATGGAGGCTGCACAGTTGAAGAGAGGAAAGCTCTGCAGAGAGTGGTGAAGGCTGCACAGAAGTCTGTTGGAGTCAGTCTCCCCACAATCACAGACATTTATACCTCCAGATGCAGGAAAAGAGCCACCTGCATCATGAAAGACCTCACTCATCCAGCACACTCACTCTTTGCCCCACTCCCCTCAGGACGGAGGTTGAGGAGCATCAAATGTAGAACCACTAGACTGAGGAACAGCTTCTACCCTGAGGCTGTTAGACTCATGAATAAAAAAAATAAAATAAAAAAAATAAACACTGCAAAATATCACATCATGCTGATGCTGATCTGTTTTCTTGTTGCTGTATTCATCTGTGACCATCTGCTCATACAAACTCATGTTCGTGCTGCTGTTTATTCCCACTATATTAGGCTTAGTGTATTACTAGTTGATGCTTTTCTTAGTTAGTTCTAGATGTTATTACTGTTTTTCTCTTTCATTGTTGTTGGATGTAACTGGGACCTTGTGTACATAATCTCGTTTTCATCTCATGTACCACATGCGGTGCAAATGACAATAAAGACTCTCTGACTCTCTGACTCTCTGACTCTGATAAAAAAGAAATTGTTAACGGCTTTAATCAGTATTTTGTGAACGTCGGAACTAACCTTGCAGCCACAATTCCAAGGGTGAATAACAATGTAAACTATTTAATCGATGGCTGTTTAGACAGTATGTTTTTGAATGGAACTGATAAAGACGAAATACTGAAAGTAGTTAAAAACTTTACAGAAAAAAAATCAAAAGATTGTATGGATATGGATATGTCGTTTGTGAAGAGTATAATGTGTCATGTGATTGAGCCGTTCACTTACATTTGTAATTTATCATTTACAACTGGTGTATTTCCTGATAGAATGAAGGTGGCTAAAGTGGTTCCATTTTTCAAAACCGGTGACAAAGGTGTGTTCAATAATTATTGCTGGGTTTCAGATGACGTAGCAGTGACGTCACAGAATGCAGGCGGGGGTCCGGAAGTAAACGCAGCCGTTTCCTTCTGTTGCTGATTCAGCATCAACATGCCTAAATTCTGTGCCGTTTACGGTTGTTGCAACCGCTCTAATCGAGAGATAGATAAAAGTTATTTTCGTGTTCCGAAAGTAGTATGCTACAAGGGGATTAATTTAAAAAAACTTACAGAAAAAAGACGACAAACGTGGATTACAACCTACGGCTAAAAACAGGAGGTGCAGAAACTGACGAGAGTCTGCAGCGACCACTTTGTTACAGGTAAGGGTCGTATCGTTTAAATCATATTTTCAGATATTTTATTGGACAGTAACTAGAAAGACAGATAAGATATGTTATGCCCTAGCTTGTGTAGTGGTTCAACACTTGGTTGTTCCCAGAAAAAATCCGATTAGAATGCTAATGTTGTTAGCGGTTAGCTTAGTGCTAGGAAAGGCATTTACGTGTTTTACTTTAAAGTGGTGTCTTATATTTAGGTTGTCCGAGTGCAGCAGGTGATGTACATTCCCAAGACTGGGCCCCCACTGTTAACCTGGGGTACCAAAGAAGTAACGAGTGGCCACAAACAGAAGCATCCCTCCGGCGCAGGGAAAGAGCTAAGGCCCGGAAGCTTCTCTGCACTGAGGAGGCCAACAGTCTGGAAGATGAGCTCTGTGAAGAAAGCTTACCAGCCCCTGAAAACGAACGATTCAAAGGTAAAATAATAATAAATAAAAATACTATTTATTTATTTATAGAATTTCTGAACGTAATTTTTAATAATTAAATATTTGCAGATGCAGAATGCCAGACGGATCTAAGCATGGTTGACCTCACAAAGCTGGAGGATGCAGTGAAAGGCTACACAACTGAGATCTGCGACCTTAAGGAAAAAGTCTCAGTGACTAAATTTACTCCTGAAACCTTCCAGAACAACGATAAAACAAAGTTTTATACGGGACTGCCCAACTTTTTAGTTTTGATGCAAATTTTTCAGCTCTGTGAACCTTATACATCAGCATGTCATCACTGTCAGCACTCTCCAAATTTGAGCAATTTATTATGATACTTATGCATCTCAGATTAAATCTGCAGCTTCAAGACCTTGCCTATAGATTTAATGTGTCAAAAGCCACTGTGTCTCGAATTTGTTTTAGAATGATTCATGTTCTCCATGAAAGATTAGAATTCTTAACAGTGGCCTGAGCGACAAGTAATTCAATCAACTATATTTATATAAATATTTTAAGTTTAAATGATTATTCATTCATTCATTCAACCTTTATTTAGTCAGGTAAATCTTTTGAACCTCATGGGCTCATTTACGAAAGCGACCTGCTAAAACTAAAGAACAATGAACAGCAGTGATAGAATTTCATTAAACAATAAACAAACAAACAATAAACAATAGAAAACAAAAAGAGAGAAAAAAACAAAAGATTTTTTTTTTTTTTTTTAACAAAGTATCAAAAAACTAGCAAAACATTATAAGGTAGACGTATAAAATCAAAGACAGGAACAAATCTGCATTGGTTTTTGCCAGGATTCCAACAGATTCTGAAAACCATTTAGAGAAGTCAAGGTCGAGAGCTTCATTATACATGTATTTATCATTTAAAGTAAATCAAAAGTAAATTAAATCACTAATACTGTTACAGACCATATTTGTACATGTTAATTGTTCAGGAAGACAAAAAAATTTACCCAATAAGGTTGAATATTTTTAATTTATTTAATGAACTCCATAACCAATCTTTGTGAATATTGGTCAGTTAAAATGACATGAGTTTTGCTATTGAAATAAAAACATTTTTCTGAAGTAGACTCATTTTGCAACATTTGTGACTTATGACATTTGTATGTGCTGTTATTTAACATATTAGAACACCTTTGAAATTCACAAGCTAATCTCATATTGATTTAAATATATCATTTGATTTAACATACTTAACTTTTCAATTAAGATTATTGTAAATAAAAAACAGCTGTCATGACATGTAATAACATCACATGACCCTTCTGCAGAGTGCTTGCTACAGGTGTAGCTGAAACATGTTATGGTAGTGACAAATGTTTTTGGGGAAAAAAAGAGCAACTGTTTAAATTTGTATAAACTTTTCAAACTCCTTTCATCAACTACTCCAAATAACATTCTTGATTCTTAGATTGGTTAGTCACGTGTGGATTTCTGTCCCAGGATTTCAGGTAGGATGCAATGTGTAAAATAGTGCTGAATTTTGGGAACTGCTGTTTCCCACAGCTGGTCATCTGGCAGAATTCTTTCCACATAAATATCATTTTCACTCCATACTACAAAATCACAATATTGTACATCCACAATGTGAATCTGATCCTGGAGCTGATGGTAATAAGGATGGTTCCTATCCAGTTGTACAGAATCTCCAACCTTGACGAGACGACGAGACAAAAACCAGGCTGTCCAGCACACATCCTCAGACCGACTTCATGCTGTTTGCTCTGTGGGCACTGAAGGACAAGACAATGAAACTTAGACATAAAAAATAAATACGGTAGTCTCCAAAACATTTCAATATGATACGTTTTTAAAGATTGTGTTTCACTCATTTCACTATCCAACACCAATGTTAGAAAATGAGACTATATTTATGTCTCTGTCAACCAGGTGTGTTCCACAGGTAAGAATGTATTAATCTGGACTAAGTTTTAAAAGGTGATGGAAAGGTCACACATTTTTTAACTGGAAACAAGGCAACATCCCACAAACTGCAAGACCATCCCCAAAACTACGGCTACATGCTGTGAAATATGCAAACAACAAAGATTTGAGTAAAAAATTATAGTTGTAACATTCATACTGTGAGGTGCGCAAAGTCTGCAGTGCAGTACCCTAATGCATGCTCAATAATCCAGGTAGAAAAATCTAAAAAAGCTAAGTCTGCAGTGCAGTAGTCCAAACCTTTTGAGAAATAAATTTTACCTTGATTTCACACACCCTGGCTCCATGACAGTCACATGAAACGACTCCATCTGGTGAGGCTCCCATGTATGGCCACCTTGAGTTTAACCAGCTAGTATCTGAAGTTACAAAGAAGATACGATCACCTTGATGATACTGTATTATCAAAACAAAAAAAATCATAATATTTTCAGTACATTAACTTACCTTTTTAATGTGTGATGGCATTAACCATTTACACTTTTCTGTGGTACATGAAGCACTTTTCTTCATTTTCACCCCAGCTTCTGTTGCAAAAAGAACTGCTCCTACATGGGAGCAAGATTCTGACAGTCTGAAAAAATATGCAAGAAAATGAATAACAGTAGGCCTACTAGTATTTAGCCATTAAATCCCCACTGAGATGAGTCCTGGATAGAAAATATATTTTTTACTTAGTGGGACATTCATGCTAATAGCAAAACAAAACAATAAAAGCTAAATACAAATAAATATAACTTACCAGCCATACAGTCACAGTGGGCTGTGACTACTTCCCCACTTTGTGTAGCCACAAACCATGTTTTTAATGGAGTTACTGTAGATCTCTGACCTACAGTGTAGAAATGCATATGACTCAACGTTAACACATACAACTCCAGCACGAATTTGGCTTTACAGAAGCTAAATATATTATTTGTAAGTAGATCCACGCACATAGAAATAACAGGGGGCTAACTAAACTTGTTGTTAGCATTAGCGATAGCGTAGTTAGCATAGGCTAATTACTAAATAAATAATACATCTCACTACTCACCCGGGCAGAAACAAGTCGACAACCATTTAAAGCTTCTTTTGATCCTAAATGGTTAACCCAAAACTCGTCCTCGCCAGTTTATTTAGGGCATTGGCATACTTGCTGTAATCCATTCTGCTGTGTTTTGAACTGGGGAAAATCACTTCCTGCCCCGCATCTGAATTTCGCGCCACTTCCGGGTCACGTGATTGCAACCCAGCAATAGACCGATATCCCTACTACCACAGTTCTCAAAAATCTTGGAGAAACTATTCAACATTCGATTAGACAAATTCATTGAAAAACACAACATTCTAACCGATACTCAGTATGGTTTTAGATCTGGTCATTCAACATCAATGGCAGTTATGGATTTTGTTGAACAAGTAATTACTGCTGTTGACCAAAAAAAAATTGTGTAAGTGTTTTTGTTGATTTAAAAAAAGCCTTTGATACCGTTAATCATAGTATTCTCCTTAATAAATTACAAAAATATGGAATAAGAGGATTAGCCTTACAATGGCTATGCAGTTACTTAAAAAATAGGAAACAATATGTTCAGTTGGATGACGTAAAATCAAATCACTGTACTGTTACATGTGGTGTTCCACAGGGATCAATACTCGGTCCGAAACTTTTCCTTTTACTGTATATATTAACGATCTGGTTAAAGTGTCTGGAGTCATCAAATGTGTTTTGTTCGCAGACGACACAACTTTTTTTTGTTCTGGAGACACTATTGAACAATTAATGGATTTATTAATGAAGGAGTTTGTAAAGATTCAAAACTGGTTTAGACTCAACAACTTATCATTAAATTTGGATAAAACATACTACATGATATTTAGCAATAAAAATAAGTCAATAGACATTCCATTTTTTATTGATGATTCAGAAATACGCAGAGTCAATGAGGTAAAATTCTTGGGTGTTATTATTGATGATAATTTATCATGGAAACAACATATAAATTTAGTTAAAACAAAAATATCTAAATCAATTGCAGTATTTTATAGGGTTCGATATCTACTAAATGATAAATCTTTGTATCTGTTATATAATTCATTGATTGTGCCACATTTGATTTATTGTGTAAGTGTATGGGGAAAAGCATGCAAAAGCAATACAATGCCTATTTTTATTATGCAAAAAAAGATTGTGAGAATTATAACCAGAAATCATTATTGTCACCCTTCTGGTGTATTATTTTCTCAAATGAAGCTACTGAAATTCTATGATTTGGTCGATTACAACATTTTGTTACTTATGTATAGAGCACATAATAATATACTACCATCAAATATTCAAAGGTTTTTTGTGAAAAGAACAAGCTGTTACAATCTTAAGGGTAAAGATGTGTTTGTTAAACCACAGTTCAGAACAAGTTTGAAGGGAAGAACTACAGTAATACAAGGCGTAACATTGTGGAATAATTTAATGCCAGTATTTAAAGAAGCTAAATCAATTTCTGTATTTAAGAAAATTGTCAAAGTTGAATTGTTAAACAAATATGATTGAATGTAACTGAGTAATCCATATATTGTTGGTTAAACGAGTTATTTACTTATTTTGTTATTAGAGAGCAATTAGTTTGTATTAGATAGATAGGAGCAGATTTAATAAGATATTTTCTTCATCTGCTACCTTTTCATTTTACACCTTATATATTTATTCTTTTCATTTGCTTGTCATTTGTTGTATCACATTTTGTAAAATGAATAAACTAAAAAAAAAAAAAGGGCCACAATTTGTTATTGCGTGACAAAAAAGATTACAATTCGAGACCAAGGTTTTCTGTTTCTCATCATATCGTCAACAGGAAATTTGAGATGATTAGGAGGATGCTGCTACGTCTGTAGCATCTTAGCTCAGCAGTAACTGTGACAAGACGTTGCAGGTGTAAGAGCCGCTGTGTGTTTAGGTGCATTAAAGTTGAAATGTTTTTAAAACACCACACCTTCGTGAGAAACATCCTTTAGATGAGTGGTGCTGAATACAAGTAAAAAAAGTCTAGTGGTGAAGTTTTTTATTTCGCTATAAACACAAATACCGCTGACCTGACGCTCTGTATTAAAGTGCTGTCTTGAAAACCCACAGCTGAATTTACACAAACTTGGTGAGAAACGTGCTTTAAATGTGTGGAATGTAGGTGAAATGTTGCTTTTTTGTAGTACACTATTTTGCACACCAACACACATCAGTGCAATGATCCAGCTCCAATTTTTGTTTCATGGTTAGATTCTTCTGTACTTAATTTTTTTTCTTCTGTGCCCTCATTTACCCATTCATACTATATACAGTACTATCAGTGCTTTATCACATTCATACACCGATGGGACACACATCAGAAGCAATGACGGGTTCAAGACCTACAACTGTTGCAGGAAGACAGCTGCTCTCACTCAGCCACAGCCGCCCCGCCCATACTTTGTTTGGGTCGTCGTGACGTCACGACGCACACATTACGTACGTACCGGTAGGTCGGAGTTCCTCATTTGAATACACTCAGCGGTTTCTTTTTATGTCAGGAAAAAAAAGGAGAGAAAATCGTCTAAACTGTTAGACTCACGCACCTGAGAAATACAGAAATATATTTATACATATAAATATGTACTATACTGTATATGTGCGTGTTAATGAATGACACAACTTCCGCCTTTTTAAATGAACGTTTATGCGCCAAACATAACACTAATAACCTCACAATACGCCCGTGGGATAATTAAACCGGTAACTCGTCAGAGCTGCGAGCTCGCAGCCTAAAATCTGACAGGTGTGTTGTCATTTCAATGTGACCTGGGTGTCCGCCATATCCTCACAACACGACTGCACGGCTGCATTCTCCGAACAGTATAAAACGCACGCGCAGAGGAACAAACGGCCGATAAAAAAAAAAAAGCAAGTCACTGAGCTCGAGCCCAGCACGACCAAAAGGTAACGTTTGATTTAAAATATTTAATTAGTCCTCATAGATGTTTATGCGAGGCAATTAAAATTGTAAAAAAAACTTAGCTAATCAAAATAAAGTAATTTATTTGGTTTTTTATTGAGTTTAAGCGACGAGGAAACGTGAAAAAGAAACTAACTTCAGAAATGCAAGGCTGAGCTTGCTGTCTCTCAAATGCTGCGACCTGGAAGACGAGGCCAACAATCTTCAAATTTTAAATTGAAATAATAATTATAATTGAAAACGTCATATTTTGTTGTGGTTGTCACATTTTGTGATGTAGTTTGTGTATTACAGTTAGTAAAATTAAGTAGAACTATTCATTTTGTGATGTAGTTTGTATATTACAGTTAGAAAAATTAAGTAGAATTATTCATTTTGTGATGTAGTTTAAAAAATTAAGTAGAATTATTCATTTTGTGATGTAGTTTGAAGGTTATCATTGGTTGAACAAACTGAAATAAATAAGGGGCAGATATAAGATTTCATCTTCTTTCTGCTCCTTTCATTTTATCCTACTTGTATTCTTGTATCTGATGAAACTGTCTTGTATTGTTCTTTTAAAATGAATGAATAAACATCAAATCAAATAAAATTTTGGGGTGATACGTATGATGTTAAATGTGTATGTGTTCAACAGGCGGCTAGTGTTTAGGAAGTTAGTCTCTCATTTCTATAAACAGCTTCAGGTGCAGCATGCCACACATCTCATCCTCTGCAGAGGCACATCCAGACTTTAGAAACCAAAACAGTTATTTACTGCTTTAATAATCCACACACATCTAGGTTGTTTCTGCACATTTAGACTAGCTTATCATTAACTTTACTAAATGTATTTTTATCTTCCATTTTATATCCTTTATGTATTTTATATTTCAATTTGTCGCTGATAATGTTTGCTCTGTATTCACTGTGTTGGTTTGTTAAGTGTCCTTGGGTGTCATGAAAGGCGCTTTTAAATAAAATGATTATTATTATTATTATTATAAAATGGTTGACTGCACTGATGAGACCTTCACGGTGTTGTTTGTTGTTGTTGTTCCCACAGACAGTAAACAAACATGGCTGAGGACATTAAAGCCAAACTGGAGAATTACCGCACTGCTCCCTTTGACGCCAGATTCCCGAACCAGAACCAGACCAAGAACTGCTGGTCCAACTATGTGGGTAAGACATGACAAGGTCAAAGCAGGATAAGGTATTTTTATTAACCCCTGCCTCGCTTTTGTTCATTAAGCTCCTTTAGCCATTAACTGAATTAAATTTGATTAATAGTTAATGTTAGGATTGAAGTCAAAACCAAATTGTTTGTGTCTGAACTTATTGTGACATGATGTTGGAACTATGCATAAAGTGGCACAACATATATACAGTATGTTGTATCATTCGTATGTTCGTTTCTACAAGCAAAATTATAAATCAATGAAAATTTGTTTCAAAGTGATTTTAAACTTGGTGCCGTGTTTCGTCACGAGAAATCCGGGTACTTCCGCATGCGACGTAAGGACAAGAAGTTCAGTCTGCGGCTGCTATTAGAACGCAGTTTCATTGTCTTCAAGTTCGCCTACTTTAAGACTCAAATACGGCTGCAGACCTACATTATAACCAGCTGTTTCTTGTTCATCACTCAAACTAACTTTGGCTTCCCAAACTGAAGACAAATCGCTCAAATCTTCACTTAAATTACTTAATTCCTCGGTTTCTATATTCTCTGCCATTGTTATTTACAATGTGCGTTCATTGCATTGCGTCATAAAAATGTGTCGGCGTTTGACCCCTCCTTTCTCCACCCGAAAACTGCGACGCACTGCAGAGTTAAGTCATTAAAACTATTTTATTTAAAAAAATACTTTTATATATTAATTATTTGAAGCATCTGTGTACAAAAAAAAAAAAATCAAAGCTGAGTAGCTCCTCTTTCTAAAGATGTCTATGTTCCAACATCATGTCACAATACCTTTTAACATTTTGACCTTGAAGCTCAACCAGTTTGATTTGATCCATGGATTGTCACATACTTTACACCAAACACTTGATTTAAATAAACCTCTTGTGTTTTTCCTCTTGTTTATTTATTGTTAGACTACCATCGCTGTCAGAAAGCTCTGACTGCTAAAGGAGTAGACACCACTCCCTGTGAATGGTACGGGAGGGTCTACAAATCCCTCTGCCCCATGGCCTGGGTAAATATTTATTTTCTCAACTAATTTTAAACTGAACTAAAAGAGCAACGACACATGGTTGTTTTCACGACTGTGGGGGTCAAGTTTTATTCCCAGATGTGTTGGTACAGTGCGGCAAATCAAAACATGAAATTCAAATTACACCAGATAATTTCAGCTGAGCAACAGTTGTATTCGAGTCCGAGTGTCTTTAATTTGGGTTTTAAAGATTTTTCATGTTGTTTTGACAGCTAAATATCGGTTGACGTTTCCTAATTTCCTTTCAATATTTATTGTTCCTAGAAAATCAATTTATATATGAAGCACATTTAAAAACAGGTTGTAATCAAAGGTCTGTATAGTAATACTGTACAAGATGAACACTGGTAAAAACAAGTTTAAAAATAAGCGTACATAAATGAAATACGCAGTAAACATTAGGGGTGCAAATCTCTCAATATCTGGAGAATCGATTCAATTCCGATTTTTGGTGTCACGATTCGATTCAAAATTGATTTTTGATTCTGAAACGATTTTTCTATTAAAATGGTCATAAATTTAGTTTCAGTTTTGTAACTGACAAGCTGAAAATAATAAACAACAATGTAAACAAATGGAACATTTATTTAAAACAATAATTTTAGGTTCCTTATTGTATCAAATTTTTTGCATCGTTTGATATTTATACCAAAAATACAGGAATGCATTAAATTCTGTAACTTAAATAACCAGTACAGTATTAGGTTAGCTTTTTGCTCTGTTACTTATAGAATATTATTGTTTGAATTGATCGTTTGAACTCGTTTTGTTTTTTGAAAAAAGGGGCAGATAAAATAAGATTTCTTCTTCTTTCTGCCACTTTTCATTTTATGTATTCTTTCATATACCATGAGATATGGTTTTATTTTCTTTATCTTTTGGGTTTTAATGTTTAAAAAAAATTTGATTTTGGGGCTTTTAGAATCGATCCTGAATCGCCAGGACTAAGAATCTAGATTCTTTAAAAAAAAATCGTTTTTTTTTTTTTTTTCCTGCACCCCTAGTAAACATTAAGTAAAGAAGTCGGTCTTATATTAAAAGGCAGCTTGTCAAAGAGTTTGGGAGTCGTGACTAAAAAGCCAGACCTCCATAGAGCTTACTTGATGACTAAAAGCAACGATGATCTCACGAGCAAGTCTGAGAGACGGAGGCCAGACCATTCGGGCATTTAAAAGAGTCAACGCGAGGATTTTAAAACCATCTGTGGAGCTGATGGGGCTGTTCAGTGTTTTTTGTACACCTCACACAGAACAGGTTCAGCGTTTCAGCCTCAGTTGTCTGTAGGAGGCTCAACTCATTCACTGACCTGGATTCAGATACTAAACTCATAATGAAACCTTTCTGTTCAAGGTTCTTTGTCATTCGCATCGCATGTGGTACATGAGGTGGGACCAAATTGTGGACTCAAGGTCCCAGTTACACCCAAAATAGCACAAGAATAAAAATAAATGGTATATAAGGATCTAAGATGGATGTTAAATTAATCAACTTTCCGTAAGTACGCTCACAAATTAATATTCTGTGTCTATTTGTAATAATAGTTTACAGTTTGAAAGAAAAAAGTGGATTAGTTTCTAATAGAAACCATAGATGCAAGTAATTTTTTTTTTCATTCAGCCTTTTATACAGGTTAGTCTCAGTGAGTCACGAGGACTCGTTTACAAGAGAGACCTGTAAATAATCTTCATAGTAGTTCAGGTTTTATTGAGGCAGCTAACACGAAGAAAGCTCAGCTATGTTGAACTTGCTTCATAGTACAAAGTTCTTTATTTGCCATTTGTGCACAGACCAACAATCCAGGCACGTTGGAATTCTTGTGCAGAGCTCTCTGTCAGTCAAACACTGAAACAACACTAAATAAATAAAATGAAAATAAAGTGGTTTTTATGTACGCTGTACAGAAAGTAGGTAATATCTACACCTTCCCATGTCACATGACAAGTGTAGGTTATTATTGCACCTGCCTCAGTAATACTTTGCCACCACTCTGATCCTCGTGATTCACTTAGCTGTGTCCCTGCTGCAGCTCAACGCAATCAAATTATTAAATGACCATTTCAGCGTGTCGTACATGTCAGCAGAAACCTGTTAGCAGATTTAAACCAGGGTTGTCGAAGCAACACATTTTTTATTTATTTATAATATTTAACATGAAAGATGCAGAGAAATGGGCTCAGAGGATTTAGGAGAGATTAAGAAACACTTAAATTTGATACCTCACACAAAAGTATATATTTTCACAAACTTTTCTTTTCCTAGGTTGAGAAATGGGATGAGCAGAGAGAAGAGGGGACCTTCCCAGGAAAGATCTGAGCCTGCCGTTCTCCAAGTTGTTTGACACAAAGATGTAATCAGCTAAATGTTTGTGAAAGTGATTCTCTTGTCACTTTTTCCACCACTAAAGCTCTGTCCCAGGAGCAGACCGACACTGAATGGCCATTCCTTACAAATGCAATGGAATCTACTGTGAATTGTGCATTAAAATTCTCAGGATGTATTTATGGAGCTTGGCGTCTCTTGTGTAATTCCCTCTGTAGGGTGTTTTTCTTCCTCCCCTTTGGGAGAAAATGAATATACATGCTTTTGTTTGGGCTGGTCTAAAAATATCAACCTATGGCAGTTTGAATTAAGTCAGACCGAGCGGGTTGTGTAATTGTTCAATCAAAACTCTTTGGAGGAGAGAGAGAGAGAAAAAAAGGAGCACAACATTTTTCCCCCCAGAATATTTGTTACATTTTATTTAAATAAACCTACATCAAATATACACATATAAAGAGTAGAAAAATAAATGTAAAAAAAGTCAAACACACAATCACCATTCACAGGAGCAGATCTTGTGATTTGAAACTATGAGACATTTTGAACATAAATACATAAAACTACATTTCATAAAACAAAGTACGGTACTCTTAACAAGTGTGTGAAATTATTTATAGCAGTAACTGATTTTAGATCGTAAACAGATAAAAGTTGAGGACTCCGTGCAACAACACAGTGAATACTTAAGGGAAGCACACCACGGACTTCAGTGTTAAAGTGAAACAGGATTCATCCATTAATTAATATATCTAATTTGAGGTATGATATTAGTACTTGCATAATAGAGAGCTTTTTATTTACACTTTTTCTTAAAGGAGAAAAAAATCTTCAGTAGCTCAAAAAAAGTTTGCCTCCAAAAGTACCTTAAGCACATTGCAACTTTTGATAAAAGGTCACTTGGATTGCAAACAAGCCTTTACTACCCAATGCTAAGCTGGTATAAACAAAATAATTTAGAAAAGCCAAGTAAATGTGATGGTATGCATACAAAGCTTTGCATAATTTAATTTCTTTAAGGTGAAATGTACTAAGTTTTACTTTTTATCACGTGTCAATGTAGATCCTACAAAAAGGTATAAATTGTTCAGAAAGCACTTCCAGGTAAAACCTGCTGCAGAATATATTCATTAATAACAAGATATAAACTGGCTGCATAGCTTTATAATAGGTTGATGAACATTTTTTTATGCTCAGGTTATGATTTGGCTCATAAGTAGAGAAGATACTGAAGTTTATTTTGTTTTGAAAGGGGTGTTACACACTAGTAGTAGAATATGCAGCACAAGTCACACATAGCAGCCACAAGGTATAGTGTTCAGTACTAGGCACAGTTACTGGGCTGGTAGAATGCAGCCTCTCAAAATTCTGGCACTGTGGGAGGGATAACTTGTGTTGTACAGTATTTGTTACTTGTACCCATCATGCATCTGTGAGTGTGTTTACATGGCAAAAGACAGAAGGAATCCAAATGTGAAGTGGAACTCACTGTGCAAACAAACTAGCACTGTCCTTCTGTGGTGGCTTCTGATTGAAAAGGTTTGCCTACCAATGGTGGAGAGAAGTAGTCAGCTGTAGGTCCTTTTGTTCAGTCTCCAGTCTGTGTAAATTATTCATCCAAGTCTCCTAGTATCTCCTCTTTCCATGTTTTCCACCATCAGTCATGCATGTTTTAGGCCGAAGAGCTAAATTTAAATGAGAACAAACACATTAACAAACAAAACAAGAAAGATGTAATTTATTTTCAGTTCAGCTGTTTTCCTGACTCACCTTGATCTGCTGTCTGCTTCTTCTTGTTGTGATGAACAATCTGATTCTCGTTGGTCATCATCACATCTTGATCCTCCACGTGACTACTGCAACACATCAGAAACAGGAAGAGATTTCACTTCAGCTACACTTGCTGTACCTGTGAGAAACTAAGGAAAAAGAAGGGAAGTAAAGATTTTAAAGGCTATTTCATGGCCTTTCCTGGACTAATAATGGAGCAAGAGGCAATAAGAAAAGAAAGAAAGGAAGAGAGGGGAGACGGACATTACAAGCCAGGTAGGTGAGAAAGGGGTGAGGAATATCTGTCTGCAGTGACGGGATTGACCACCAGGAGGGGCTGACACAAAGTTTTCATGACTCATACTTACAGTTTGTGGTGTCTGCTGCCACGAGGGCTGAAGTGGACAAAAGTTGTTTAAAACCACTAAGTTATCAGGTAAATGAAGTTTAACTTAACCCAGTTTGTTCATTAAATTGTCTCTATGAAACTGCCAGAGATTAACGGTCCAGAGAATATGAAGATACTCCAGTTTAAAGTGTAACTCGCCTCAAAATTAACTTTCTTTGGCTGATAAATTCCCTAGAATGTGTGTAAAATGTTGTATAGCACTATGTCCGTGTTAATTTTCATGTTTTTGTGCTCATTTGTTAAAATCGGCAATATTTGGTCTAAAAACGTGTTTTCACTATGGGTTGAACCGTTGTATTGCAGCCTAATTTTCAAATTACAATAAAAAAATTACAATTAAAAATTAATTTTATTATTTTAATTTTCTAATTGTAATTTTTGTAGTCTACAATTCTCACTGTGACGTGTTTTCTCACTCCGTCGTCATGAAAGTGGTTCAAGCAGAGCCAATCCCCTGCAGAGATAAGAAGGTCCTCCCTTATATGGAAGTGGTACATTGCACTCTGGAAAAGTACTGCAACAACGCATATTATAGTTTTTGGAATGGCACTAGTTATTTGTATATTTTAACTTCTTTATTTTAAGAATACTTTTCACTTCATCGAAACTATTTGGTTGTATCTGTTTTCTTATTGTGCGATGGACGAGTAATGCATGAATGCTAAGATGGGGCAGTGGTGTAGGAGCGGGTTTGAGATCCGAAAGACCCAGGTTTGATCCTCGGTCATGGCATACCTTGTATTATTATTTTCTTTTTTTTTAGGCCTTTTGTTTTGGATGGATCGGGTGAGAATAGATAAATACATCTACATAATTATTCTTTGTTGTTGCTTGTTTTAAGTTGTTTGCTAGGTTTTAGTTTGTTGCTAGAGGGGGCGTGAACACAGCATAACCCCCCCAACTCCTCCCCTCCTTGACTCTCGACACACCCATTTTCATGAAGTTTTTGAATCTGGTCTGGGGGCGGAGCTATCTTTTGACGGTGACGTTAGTTACACTTTAAATATATAAAGGCATTTTTGTGGTCATTTGGACAAACATTGAAGCTAAAGTTAGTGTACCTGATGACATTGTTCCTTTCACGATGTGCAATGTAGACATCCTCTGTGAACAGGATGGTGTGGTAAGGCACCACCGGGTCACAGGTAGGCAGAATGCCTCTTGCTGTGTGACTAACGATGTCCAAGATGCCATTATACACCAGGAGGTCGTCCACCAGCAGCTGCACACAGACACGATGGAGGTAAAGGTCCAAATGTAAAAAAAAAAAAAAAACCATCTACAACAGAGTGACAGCCATACTCAACAGCAGACTGAAAGGCTTACCCCAAACTCTTTCACCCCTCTTTGAGGTGTCTTTGAGTAGTTCCAGAGTTTGATCATAGACACGGTCACCGGTTGATCAAAGATGACATAAACACGATTCACCTGCAAGGAAACCAAGACGTGCTATCAAGTGTTGATCTGAGTCAGCTAACAGTGTTGTGCTTCTTCTGACCAACTTCCTCACCGTTCCAGGTAGAACTGGGGCTAACCACATGTGTCTGCCGTCAAAGGAATCATTGACTCCATCTATTAATTTATCTGGAGTCCTTACATCACCACTAACATTGTCCAGTACATTGACACTGTCTGGAAAAGCTGTAATGTCTGATGGACACAATGTTAAAGACTGAAGAGATCTTGTTGATCAAACTACTATTTTAACACTTTTGAACAAATTATCACCAGTTTAGGGCCATTGCTCTTCTGCTTGTAAATTATTGAACTACATTCAATTCAAAAATACTTTATTAATCCCAGAGGGAAATTAAGTGTTGTTGTAGCTCATCATCCTGGTTCCATTAAGTGTTGTTATAGATGCTGATGGCTGTGGGCAGGAAGGATCTGCAGCAGCTGTCTGTCCCACAGCGGATCTGAAGAAACTGGCAGCAATGTTGATCCGCCTATCCGGACCCAGAGGGCCTTTTGGTCTTCCTGGGCAGCAGGACCACCTGAATGTTGGGCAGAACTCCTCCCCGAGCGGTGGTCACTCCTCTCAGCAGCTTGTTGAGCTCCTCATCATTGCAAACAGCCAGCTGCAGGTTTCAGGGATGATCCTAGTCTTCTTATTGTCATGAGCCGCGTTTCCTGCCAGCTCCAGGATCTTGGCAGTCACTCGAGCACTTCCTTCAGGTAGACAGAGATGCATCCACGGCACCTCCTTTACAACTCGTGGGATTTGCATGAAAGTTGTGATGATGTTCACAGCCAAATTCTTGTTGCTGTGCTCATCTGTGACCATCTGCTCATACAGACTCATGTTCGTGCTGCTGTTTATAATTATGTTTTTCTACTACATTAGGGCTTAGTGTATTTCTAGTTGATGTTTTCTTAGTTAATCCTAGATGTTATTACTGTTTTTCTTCTTGCATTTGTTGTTGGATGTAACTGGGACCCTGTGTACATAATCTCGTTTTCATCACATGTACCACATGCGGTGCAAATGACAATAAAGACTCTCTGACTCTGACAAATGCATGCAGATAGTACCATCATTTACGTGTCAGAAGAAAGTCCTATGAAAGCTTAAAAATGGACTGGAGTCTTCCAGTGAACAGTTGGCTAGAAGGTCCATTTACAGGACAATGTTTTATGTATTGTCCCTGTTGAAATAAATAGGAAAGGATACTGTTGTCAGTGAGACTGATCTTCTCGTGGTTCTGGTCATAAAACTCCAGGCCATTCAGTCCAATGTAGTATGGATCTCCCCAGGTTGTCAACAGCTGCAGCTGAAAGATGACTGTCAGGAGATGGTCAAAGAAGTTGCAAGGAGCTTTTTGTACCACACAAACAACACCTTCAGTTTTATATCATAAAACATACTGTATGATGAAAACATAATAACTGGACAAAACTATCCATCCATCCATTATCTTTTACCCGATTCTTCCATTTTTGGGTCACGGGGGTCGCCGGTGCCAATGTCCAGCAAACACTGTGCAAGGGGCGGGGTACACCCTGGATGGGTCGCAAGTCCATCACAGAGCCACATAGATAAACGAGACAAACCACCATTCACTCTCTTAAGTTACCAATCAGCCTAACATGCATGTTTTTGGTCTGTGGGAGGAAACCGGAGTACCCGGCGGAAACCCACGCATGCACGGAGAGAACATGCAAACTCCACCCAGAAAGACCCCTGGACTAGGATTAGAACCAGGGACCTTCTCGCTGAGAGGCAGCAGCTCTACCAGTTGCTCCACCGTGCTGCTCTGGACAAAACTAACTACCAGCAAATATATTGGTCTCAGTAATGTTATAGATGCAAAAAGGATTTTTCATGAAAAAGTCTTCAAAAACCACACTGGAAAAGTGTAAGTGGCTCCAGATCTCACAAGCTCATCTAACAATGGATGGTTTCAGAACAGCTCAAGATGGACAAACACTTGTACTGAAGTAAAAGCTTTTTGGGAGATACCATTTATGTAAAATTTTGCATTGTCCTTTTTTGTTATTTAAACAGTAAAAGACAAAAAAAAGTCAACTTGGTTCACTGTGTAAAAGGATACAACCACAAGGCATGATGGGAGCTTCATAGTCCATGCTGGCCTGTTCTGGTCTCTTAGAGCTATCTCTAAATTAAAATGTATAAAGTTAAACAATAGCACATACAACATTTACATTTAGACCTAAATTTGCAATAATTCAAATTCTAGTTTGTACTTTAGGGAGTCTTCATTCCTCTTGTTAGTGATGTGTTTTTGAAGGAAGTCAACAAAGAGGATTTCTTGGGCAAAGTCAAAGTGACAATGTCCTGGACCTTTCCGGATCAGGAACCCCTCCGCTGGAGAAATGGCAACATCATCTAAGTACAAATGGATGACTTTCACCTAAAACAAGCAAGAAATGTCCACATTTGAGACGTAAAGAGCAAAGTAATGCTTTTGCAAATCTTCTTGTGTTTGAAAATTGTGTTTGTACACACAACATGTGCTTAGGCCTGTCACGATAAACAATACATCAATTAATTGCATGATGAATGAAAATTATCAACCTCCTTTTCATTTATCGGCTTTATTGTTTCTTTGTGTCTCTCTCTTTCTAACTGAAGACACTGGATGACAAAAGGCTCAACTCCGGTGCTTTTCACTGACTCCTTCCTTTCTCTTAAAAAAAAATCTGTTTTAACAATCCAAATTTGTGTTTTTGGATCGTTAAAAACAGCTAAGCTGAGAAGCTAATCTACAAGCTAAGCTAACAGGCCGACCTCGGAAAAAAATTTGGTCTTGTCGAAGCTCCAAAATTCACGGTTGAAACCCATGCCTTCATGTAAAAAGTTTTTTTTTTTTTTTTAAAGAAACAGAACTTGTTACCTGATTTTTTAAATTACCGGTAAAAGCTTTGTGTGAAAAATGCTATGCTAAAGAGCTCAAACCACACTGAGCATCCGCCATTTTTAGAAACAAAATTAAAAAAGAAAAGAGAGACAGCCCATGTCATGTCAAGGGGCCTCCCTCCCATTTTTCTTAGAGACACGCTGCTTACTCCCGCACTATCCACCCTTCGGTTCAAACGGTCTTATACTACCATCCAGTGGTCGAAAAAAGGTACGACACACAAAAATTAACCAACATTTCTTCTTAAATTTGACAATACTGTATTATTGTGAAATTTCAAACAATATTATCGTTTATCTCAATAATTTCTGAAACAATTAATCGCCCAGCAAAATTTGTTATGGTGACAGGCCTGCATGTGCTGAACTTATTTAAAGTGTAAATCCTATTTAGCTCACATTTATGTGTCAAAATAGAACAGTCTGGCTAATATTAATTTTTGCATCTGCTCCAAACAAATATGGTTTGAGTCAAGCAGACACAAGTCTCACCCCTCTGTATGAGTCCTCAGGTGACTTGTTGTAGTTCCAGATGCGGAGACCAGCGATGGTCTGAGTCTTGCTGAAGGTAATGTTTAGGATGTGGAGCTCTCCATATGAGAAAGGAATCAGCCACATGTGATGGTCTTCGGTGGTTATGTTGTGGCCATTGATGAGCCTGTGGGATGTATGCACACAATGAAGACCAGCACTGGTCTGATGATCAAAGTTCGGACTTGGATTGAATAGGTCATACTTATCAAGTGTGCGCAAGTCATGTTTGTACTCTGGCAGGTCGTTTAGGTCCCTCGGTGAGGCAGAAATCATACTGAGATCTAAAGGTAAGGTCTCACCATCCTTTCCTACCACCTCCAGTCCTGTCAGGCCCAAATAATGGGAATCACCCCACGTCATCATCAGCTCCAGTCTAAGGCCTGGGACAGCAGGAGACAGTCATTGTATTAATACCATGCAACATGCATAACATGAAAAGAACTAGAATATGATTAGTCTACTCACACTTTCCAGTGAACATCCCAGGAACATGTTCTAAGTTCTCCTCAGGCTGACTCACAGTGGGATTGAGTTGAAGTTTCAACTAAAAATAGATGGCAGAGAATAGCTGAATAGCATGACTTGTTAACAATTTGGTCAATTTCCATTTATACTAAATTTAACTTCTATTAAAGGCAGTTCATAGTTTATACGCCTGTTTCACTGTGATGCTTGTGTAGTATGCGACCTGTTCCTTTCGTCATTTAAAAACAAAGTTGACACTATCAGATCTCAGCTCCACAACGCCCCTGATCTTCGTGTGCCATCTACCCGTCTGCATTCTGGGTCCCTGAGCAGCTTTAATTCATTCATTCATTCATTCAACCTTTATTTATACAGGCTAGCCTCGTTGAGTTAATGAAGTTGTTCAGAGTGAGGTGGAGGCCATCATCAAGAAAATGAAGCCTTCATCCTGCGCCCTGGATCCTTTCCCCTCGTCTCTCATAAAATCCAATAACTCTGCAATAAGCCCATTAATCACACAAATAATAAATCAGTCTCTACAATCTGGTCATGTTCCACTGCCTCTAAAAACTGCCATCATTAGGCCTCTTCTAAAAAAAATCTAATTTGGATCCCGACATTTTTTCTAATTACCGCCCAATTTCACACCTCCCTTTTTAGTCTAAAGTGCTGGAAAAAGCAGTTGCTTCTCAGTTGCAGGTCCACCTACAGCAACACACCCTGTATGAGAAGTTCCAGTCTGGATTCAGAGCAGCTCACAGTACTGAGACTGCATTGCTGAGAGTTACCAATGATGTCCTCTTGGCTGCTGACACTGGTTCTCCCTCCATCCTTGTCCTCCTTGACCTCACTGCAGCCTTCGACACTGTGGACCATAGTATCCTCCTCCACCGTCTTCATGTGGAGGTCGGTCTCTGTGACACTGTCCTGGACTGGTTCAAATCTTTCCTCTCCAATAGGCTGGAATGTGTTAGTCTTGGCAACGCCACGTCCCAGACAGTCTGTGTCTCCTGTGGTGTCCCTCAGGGGTCAGTTCTGGGGCCCCTGCTGTTTTCCCTTTACATGCTGCCTTTAGGTCAAATTATTAATCAGTTCAACATTTCTTTTCACTGTTATGCCGACGATACACAGCTTTACATCAGGACTGGAACATCCTCATCTTCCCCATTGTCATCTCCATCTTCTCTCACTGCTCTCTCTACCTGCCTGGAGGAAATAAGGGCATGGATGAATCAGAACTTTCTTCAATTAAACTGCTCGAAGACTGATGCCATAATGATTGGCACCCCTCACCAGGTACAAACATCAACTTTAACAACAATTTCCTTTTCTGGACAAGACATCCCCCTCTCCACCTCTGTTACAAATCTTGGAATAAAAATGGACTCTCATCTTACATTCGAAAATCACATTAAGTTTCTGTTTAAAACCTGCTTCTTCCATCTTCGAAACATCTCCAGACTTCGCCCATCCCTAACTTTTTCTGATGCTGAGAAGCTCGTCCATGCTTTTGTCTCCTCCAGGCTCGACTACTGCAACTCCCTGTTTATTGGAATCCCTGGCAAATACCTTCAGAAGCTTCAATATATTCAAAACAGTGCAGCAAGGATTTTGTTGAGAGTTCGTAAATTTGAACATATTACACCCATTCTCCAGAACCTCCATTGGCTTCCTGTCACCTACAGAATTCAGTACAAAACTGCTCTCATTACACACCAATGCTTACACGGAACTTCACCTGATTATCTAAAGGACATTCTTGTTAAATATTCATCCACCCGGTCTCTACGGTCACAGAACAGTAATCTCCTTCACATTCCGAGAACCAATTTGAGGACCATGGGAGACCGGGCTTTCGGTGTGGCTGCCCCCCGCCTGTGGAACTCTCTTCCTGACTGCCTGAGAGCTCCACAGTCACTGGTTGACTTTAGAAGCGGCCTGAAGACCTGTCTTTTGCAAGCCTATTCTGCCTCCTCATGATTCTATCTTTGATCAAAGTTAGCACTTTGAGATTTTCATTAATGAAAAGTGCGTTATAAATTGAATTCATGATTATTATTATTATTATTATTATTATTATAGTTGATACTATTATTGATTCTATTCATTTTATTTGACCTTTAATTTTGTTGTACTTTGTAGCACTTTGAGATTTTCATTAATGAAAAGTGCGTTACAAATTAAATTCATTATTATTATTAGTAGTAGTAGTAAAAATTCTGGTGTCTGTACCAGTCAGCAAAAGTTCTTAAGCTTCCTCTACAGCTTATGGTGTTCAGCTTAGAGTTTTAAGACTGCACAGACTATCACTGCACCAAAATAAAAATCCCATTCATAAAATTGAAACAAAACACAGGAGCCGAATAAAACATCAAGAACAACTACAAGCAGTAGAAGGAAAACAACATGCATGAGCTACTACTGTCTGAGAAATACACATCTTACATATAATCACTCGGGAACTACAAAGACACACAAACTCATCAGTCTGATTGGAATAAATCACTTATTTAGTTGTTAATTAACAGTTCACAAACCAGCACAATATTGGCAACTATTGGATTGGAGTGTGAAGTGCTGAACCATCGGGTCAAAGAGCAAAACCAGTTCCATCCTCGCCTCTATGCTATTACGTTTTGTGAATTAGTGCTGAAATTGTTCAAAAGTAGACTGAAGGTGTTTTAACTGTGGCCACTTAACACAACCTCAGTTGAACTGTGCGTGTACATTTAAAAGCATTGTATGAGAAAAATAACGGTGCAAACCTTGACAATAAAGCCTATACTCACAGTGAGGTCTTCCTCTCTGAAACCCGCCCGTGTAAAAGGTCTTTCTTCTCCCTCTCCATCAGCGGTGCGTGGTCTCTGCAGCTCCTCCTCATACACCAAGCTCTCAGGACTCTCAGCTTCATTGAGGAAGGTTTCATCGTAACGCGACATGGCCTCTAGAATTTCATCATCAGTGGTGAAAAGAATAGTGTCTCCAAACTGGTCCAGTCCTGTGATTTAACAAAATAATGAGGGAAAGTGATGGGGGATGTAAAGGTCATGGATGTTTTTCACTTACTAACATGAAATTGCTATAGAACCAAATGTATGTGAAGACAAATGAGTCTTTCTGTCTGCTCAGAGAGAAGCCTGACAACTGAAAACTGATACTCTGATGCCTTCAAGAGATGTGCTGTGAAGCAGAGGTAGTCTTGACCTCGCCTTTGGTCTGATAACCATTATAAAAAGACACTTCTTCATACTGCCTGTGAGCAGACTTTGAGACAAAGTGACATGCAACCTCTTGATGCTTGTTTTTCAACTGCTGCTCCACTTGCAAGATTACACCTGGGCTAATAAAGATCTTCTAGTTTCCCTGCGTGGCTTAATTATTTAATGAGTTGATGCTAGGATAATTAAATTATCCAACAGAAAGTTAGTTTAAAAGTAACTGGAGGAGGAAAGTATAAAGTTGTGACATTTTACTGGTGACATACCAGTACTATCAGTAAGTGTTCCTGAGGCTTTGGCGATTTCTCCCCTGAAGATACACCTTCCATCCAGCAGCATCTCCACCTCTTTCACCCCGCGGAATGAGTGGATGCGTGACTTGTTGTAGTTCCACATTCGAATCATGGCAATTTGGTAAGAAGCTCCAAAATCCAGAAAGATGGTATGGCTACGACCAGGTGTAAAAGGCGCCAGCCAAAGATGCATGTCGTCCTGAGTGCGATTGACACCATCAGTTAGGTTGGTGACCACACGTGGATCTTTACCATATGCTGGGAGAATGTTGATATCTGGAGGGTTGGCACGAATGTGACAAGGCCTAAGAGGCTCTCCACTGGAGCTGAACACCTCGAGGCCATTGAGACCTACGTAATGACGATCACCCCATGTGGATAAAATGCTTATTACTAGCTTTTGGCCTTTTGGCAGCACCGGGATTTCAAACTCATCCTCCCGCTCCATGAATGGATCATCATCAAGGCCTTCATTCAGAAGGCCCTGAGTGTTTAGGGAGGACAGTGGGCTACTGGGTGCTGCAGTGGGATTTAATGGGAGCGCAGGAGGACCACGTGTCTGGCGCTGAAGAAACTCATCAAAAATGTCCCCCTCGAAGCCCATGTTGGAGATCCGTCCACGCTGGCATTGGTTGAACTTGGTGAGTGAGTCCCAAGACTCCCTGAGAGTGTCGTCCTGCTGGCTGAGCAGCTGGTCCTGAGAGCTGCTCTGCCTCCTGTTCATGTTCACCAAACACACTGGCTCTTCTGGAAAATGCAGAAAGCAAAACAATCACCAACCCTGAGAATAAACTTTACCTTTATTAATAACAATCAAACACAAACCTTAAAAAGGGTTACCATAAAAATATATTTTAAAACATTTTGCATGACTTGGGAAATGAAACATATTGAAGCAGTTGAAGCAGATGGTCGCTTGTCCTGAGCCTGGTTCTGCTAAAAGTTTCCTCCTCATAAGGGAGTTTTTCCTTTCCACTGTCTCCTTCATGCTTGATCAAGATGAGAGTTCTGCGATGGAGTTAAACTCAAAGCAGTCTGCTCCTCAGATAAATACTGTTAAATTATTATTATTATTTTACCATGTTATAGATGATTGTTGTTTGAATTGATTGTTTGAATTGATATTGTTTGAAGAATGGTAAATGGAGCTTACTTATATAGCACCTTCCAGCCCCCTGTGAGGAGCCCCAAAGCGCTTTACAGTACCAGCCATCCACCCATTCATACACACATTCATACACCGGTAGCGGTAGCCTGCCATGCAAGGCGCCATCCAGTCCTACCGGGAGCAACTCGGGTAAGTGTCTTGCCCAGGGACACGACACATGATGGGGGGAAGCGGGATTCGAACCTCCAACCTTCCGATCGGGGGTCGGCTGCCACTACCTGTGCCATGGCCGCCCCATTGTCCCAAGAAGGGGCAGATATGATAAGATTTTTTCTTCTTCTGCTACCTTTCATTTTATGTATATATTTTTTCTCATATAGTTTTGTAAATTGTTTTTTGTGTGTTTTGAATCTGAAATGAATAAATAAATAAAAAATATATATTTAAAATATATAAATGTTTCTGTTCAGTGCCCTGAGATGACTTCTGTTGCGACTTGGTGCAACCCAGAGCCTGCAACCTTTATTTAGACAGGTTAATCCCATTGAGCCTCGGGGACTCAATTACAAGAGAGACCTGATTTCTTAACAGAGTGATGACAACAATGGACAACAACAACAACAACAACAACAACAACAACAACAACAACAACAACAACAACAACAACAACAATAGAAAAATAAACTGCCGTGATCTCTCATATACGGAGCCCCCGAGGGGACATGGGGGAAAAAAAATTTCTTTGCGTGCGCACGCAAAATTACTGCGAGGTAACGCAAAACCTTTTGCGTTCCCACGCAAAAGGTTTTGCGTAACAGAGACCATGGGCGTATGTTATGATGGGCGGTTTCTTTAAAAGGAATGTGGACCTTCTGAAATAAACATGCAATGATAGCTCAACTAGTAACGCATCGGATCGCCACTCCAAGCCTCACAGGTTCGATTCCCACTTGGGACAACTTTTTTTTTTTTTTAGATTATGTATTCACAAGAAAACTATTTACAAAACAACAATAAAAACTTTCAATTATATAATCATTCCTCTTTCTTATTTTGCTTAATGGTTTTTAACTCATCCCTGAAATTCTGACACAGAATCACAAGTTCAGAGGGACAGACAGAGCGCAGGCTGCCGCGTCGGCTCGAACGAGGAAGTCACAGCTGATTCCACGGAGCTTGAACGTGAAATATACAACGGAAAATTACTTTTACCACTGCAGCACACACTGGACATCCTTATATTTAAGGCTGATTTCAAAATTCAATTAAATTGAGTGTACTGTCTGCTCCATTGTCGTAATGTTGAGCCATTTTAAACAACAATGCTGCAGATAATACATGTTTTTATTGTGTTTATTCTGTGACACAGTTCACACTTGAACTTGTGATTCTGTGTCAGAATTTCAGGGATGAGTTAAAAACCATTAAGCAAAATAAGAAAGAGGAATGATTATTAGGGATGCACCGATACCGATACCAGTATCGGGTATCGGTCCGATACCATGTGCGTTTACTCATACTTGTACCGGTACTCATAAAAGGGCTCCGATACTACAGGACCTGATACCAGTTTCATTTCATTTCATTGACTATGTAAGAGTTCAAATGTAAAACATTTTATTTTTTTGTACAAGTTTGGACATACTTTACAAATTACCAATAGTAATGTACTTTGTTTATTTATGTTTGAAGTGTCTAATGAAAATAAACAGTTTAAGTTAATTAGAATGATTTTTAAAAATATTAATTAGTACTTGTATCGGTACTTGGTATCGGCAAGAACTTTAATGTAAGTACTTGTACTTGTACTCAGTTTTCAAAAATCTGGTATCGGTGCATCCCTAATGATTATATAATTGAAAGTTTTTATTGTTGTTTTGTAAATAGTTTTTTTATGTTTTTTTAATCTGGAATGAATAAATAATCTAAAAAAAAATGTTGTCACAGGTGGGAATCAAAACTATGAGGTTTGGAGTGGCGACCCGATGCGTCACTAGATGAGCTATCGTGGCATGTTTATTTCAGAAGGTCCACATTCCTTTTAAAGGAACCGCCCTTCATAACATTCTGGCTACGCCCGTGGTGTCTGTAACGCAAAACCTTTTGCGTGGGAACGCAAAAGGTTTTGCGTTACCTCGCAAAACATTTGCGTGCGCACGCAAAGATTTTTTTTTCCCCATGTCCCCTGGGGGGCTCCGTACACACAGAACAAAACCTAAAACCGGTGACTTTATGTTTGAAAAGAATTCTATTAAAGTATTAACAAAGTATTTAATTATTTTAAAAAGCACAACATCTATGACTCAGAATTTCAGTAAATAAGAAAAACAAGTTTAGAAGTGTAGTAAGCTCTGAGCAGCCTGACAATAATAATAAACAGAGCAATACATAAATAGCCTCTGTTAGTTTGAGGTGTTAACACAGCCTACCTGTGCTCGTCACAGCTGTCGCTCTGTGCTGTTGCTCCTCCGTCTGCCTGACAGCGACTGTGGGGTTCCTGAACGAGCTCCTGCGCCCACTGATGGGCCGGTCTGGCTTCTGCTCTCCCAGTTCTTTGAGCAGGTCGCACTTCAGGTCCAAAGAGTCATCCTTCCACTGACCTCCATTCACTGACCTATCAATCCCCCTGCACACCCGGCCTGGGTTACAGGGCAGCTCTGGGAGCATGGAGGAGGCCGAGGCAGAATGTGGGTTAGTTTCTAAAGAGTGCTGAGGTACCAGCCACCGAGGTTTCTCTCTGTTGGCCTCACAGCCCTCTGGAGCTGCTCTGTTCAGGGGCTGCAGCCACTGGGGTGCAACCCGAGAGGAGGAAGGCTGGGAGGTAACCGTCTGCTCCACCTGCTGCCTGGGGGAGAGGGGTTCATCTGAGGCAGACAGGTCAAAAGAGCTTTTTTGTGAGGCGGAGCGACGAGAGGTAGTGATGGGTGGTAGTGGTGTCTGCGCTTTCTCCTGCATGTCTATCATAGTCTGGCCTGCTGGATCTGCTAAAGCGACTGGACTTTGGTGTCGTTGAGAGCTGCTGCCCTCAGCACTCTTCCTGTCCTCATAGTGCCACGGACTTGCACCCCGCAGGTTGTGTCCCAAAGACACGGGGCTGGAGGACACAGTGTCTGACGCCTGAAAATCTTTCAGGTTGATTGTGGTGCTGTAGTCAAAAACCTGGTTGCCACAGCCCTTCTCCAGCTCACCTTCAAACACGAGTGTGCTGTTCAGGTACAGCTTTATATGGCGAGCACCTATGTCGAGGTCCTGGAAAAGAAAGAACTTTTATTAACCAGCATCGTGAATTTACAAAGACGCCTCACAGATTTCAGAGCATTTGACTTTTAGAACCACTTTTGCCACAGGTTTCCCAGAAAATACCAAAGTTCATGTTCATTAATCCAGGTAGAAATCCAACAATGTTCAGTCTGGTCATCTGGATGGTTTCTTTTGTTGTCAAGACGTTTCCCAGAAAATCTTAACATCAAGATAACCTACCGGTAGCTATTTTAGCTGCATATTGACTATAACATTTTAAAAAGTTCACACACTATGAAATCATTTACCGGTACTCATTTCCATAAGAACTTTCCAGACCAGACACAATTAGTAATAACCCAAAGAACAAGTCCAACTCAAATCTGCTTGATCCTCTTAGGCAGCAAACTACATTCAGAGCAGAATCTACATCTCACTTACCTAAGACGATCAAGTCCCCATTCACAAAAACAGACATTAAATAATTTCTGATGGTTGTAGAAAACTACAACAAAATGCGATGAGGCTTTTGTGCCTTCCTATGAACAGCAGTGACGCTGAGACAGGAGCTCAGGCTGCACTAATCCTCTGAATGTAATCTCTCTTTGCTCCATATTCAGATCAACTGGCTGGCAGCTCAAGCAGCCACAGTTTAAAGAGAACCACTACCCTGACGTACCTTCAACAAATCAGTTTCCCAATGGAAGCCATCTGCCAGGCTGACAAACAGCCTCCGAGGTGTAGAACAAATTGGACTTGCATAATTAGGGTTCTCAATTTTTTTTAACAATATGTTAAATAAAAGAACACATACGGTCAGGCTTCGGTTGTAGTTCCAGATTTTAATACAAGTTACTGCAAAATCTGGAGCGTGTTCTGTGTTCCTGATGATAAAGTAGAGCTGGATGGGAGGGTGGAAGGGGCACGTCCACATGTGACGCTCTTTAGTCGTCTGTCAATCCAAGAAGAAGGAAAGAAATAAAGGATTTCATAATCCTTCAATCACATTTATAAAAATTCTAGACATTCTAACGGGGAGATTTCAGAGACACCCACCTTCACCTTCCCGTTGACAAGCGCCCCCAGATTTCCTGGATAGTCAACATTCCTGATGTCCAGGTCATGAGGTGAGACGTATAACTTTTTGTTTCTGTGACAGAACTGCAACTCAGTCAGCCCAACCTGCAGCGCGTTCCCCCAGTTTGACAGGATCTCCATGGTCACATACAAGGCAGGGGGGACCTCTGCCGACGACAGCTCTCTCTGCAAGAGACATGCAAAACCGTTTACAGTACCGGAGTGACCCCCAGCAGAATGGGGATCAGGATTAATCATGCTCAAGTGCTGCTGACTCACTGGCTGCTTGCTGGAGTCTGTTTGAACGCTCTGAGGAATGTTGAGACCTGGACCAGCTTCTAGGTTCTCCAGGGCTTTCAGCAGTTTCTGTTGTTGCCTGAACAGAATTATCACAAAAATATACTCTGCTTATTGTGACCTACATATAATAATAATAATAATAATAATAATAATAATAATAATAATAATAATGTCCTTTTTTGTCATCTGTGTATGTTTCCCATACACAGACGAAATTCATCATGGTCGGCAACAGTTTAGCACTACAGCAATTACACAAACACAACAATCTTACCAGGGTGTGCATACTGTCTATTATTACTGTTTGGGTTAAATGGAATGGTACCACTTTACAATAAGGCTCCCCTGCTAATAAATAGTTCATAGATACGTTCATTTATCTATAAACACTTTATAAAGCATTAATAAGTGCTTATTATGCATTAATTAAGGGTGACAGAGAGACAAAACTGACCAGTTTCTTACCAAATAGTTATCCAAATCTGTTCACCTACTGGTATATATTTCATCTAGAGTTGTTATATTAAACATTTCTGACAAAGTTACTACCTTGTGAGCCCAATAAGCATTTGTAAACCTATTTCTTTAGCATATACTTTATCACTGTGTATGTATGTATGTATGTATGTATGTATGTATGTATATATATATATATATATAT
>JBBPBX010000025.1:8052-22725 GCA_038048925.1 Garcialebias charrua | reverse complement strand
GTATATATTGTATATACATATATATATATATTTTTTTTTTTTATCTACACCTTTTAAATCATAGCAAAAACTTGAGCATGCTCCTCAAGATGAGATGGATATGTTCCTGTACTTGTCCAAAGCATCTGTTGAGTGACGGTTCAGTATGAATACATGTACTGTTCCTATGTGGTTCAGTATGAATGTGTGTACCGTTACACCTCCAGTATGTAGGCATCACTGTTTGTAAGATTACCTTGGACCCATGAGTGTTATTCTCTGCATGGCCAGAGTAATATGTTTCTCATCTTTGTCATGTTTGCTGTGATGCTTTAAGGCATTCATCATCTGATGTCCCCAGGCCTAGATGAAAAGAAACCAAACCATCAAGATCAACAAGTATCACAGAAGAAGCTGCACCTGAAGAATACATCTGTAAACACTAAAAGCAAAGTGTTGTCCTCTAGTTAAGTGAAGAAGAAAGAATGATCAGGACAGTAAGGCAGACCTTGTCATGGCTGAGGACCTCATCATTCTGTACGGGGGTGTTTTCTCTCTGTATGGCTTGGCGAACGTTGCATGCAACTTCTACAGAGTCTCGCTCTTCAGTTGAAGCTTTTCTGGATGCTGAAAGAGGCTTCTCCACTCGACTCCTTGGCCCTTAAGCAACAAAACACTTTCTTACTATGGCTTTGTATAACGGGCATGGATAAATCAGCATCAGTCAAAACACACGTTTTACATTATACATTATATTTTTTTAAATGTACTCTTACCATCCCAGCTCTCTTTTGAAGGTGGCCTATCTAAAGTTTTGCTCTTCACCAACAAAGGTTTAGTTGGTATAAAGGGATCAATGCTTTCCTTCCTTTTTGCAGAGAGTGAACGTTCAGTTTTACGACCTGAAACAGAGAAAACACAAACATTTCTTCATCTGCATCTCACATTTATGGCAAACAAAATTAGAAAACGAAACCAAATGTCTAACTGACGTAAATGCTTTATCATGGCGGAGGAAATCGATAAAAATAAAACAAGCTTGCCTTTAGGTGAGGGTCCAAAGTCCAGGACAATAAGGTTTGCTGAGTCAAAATGGCCATGACTCCCACTTGTCCGAGAATCAGCAGAGGACTTGGAGGAAGAAAGAGGCAGCCCGAGTTCATCCAGGCTCTCGCTGCTCTCCTCCCTCTCAATCTGCTCCTCTATCCACTCTTCGTCCAGCTCTTCCCCTGCTGAGCCGCTGCTGCTCCGTCGCATGCTAACCTCCAGGCTCCGATGTAAAACCTAATTTACAAAGGTCAATGTTTATATGCGTCAGTGCTCACAAACACTCACAAGCAAAAAAACAGAAACACTAAACTGACAGTTTAAGGATTTCCACACCAAAAAATTGGACTAACCTTGGAATCTGTTATAAATTAACAGATCAGTGTCAATTCATTACATCCTAGGTTAGCACAAGAACATAACTTTTAAAAAAATCTGCTCACCTTCACGTCCTCAAGGTTTAGTAGCACCTTCTCACTGTGCTCCTGGTTTACTTGGCCTCCTTGGCTGTCAGGCCCGGAGCTGAAGGAGCGTGAAACCTTGCAGTTGTCTTTCTGACAGCGAGGACTTTGTGGCGATCTCTGAAAAGAACGTAGATTTAATAAAAGAAAAACGAGAGAGACAGGGAGATGTTAAAGCTGCTATATGTAGTTTTTGGAACACGCTGGAACTTAGAAAATTTTTGAACAGAGACACTTTTCTAGTCCCTCCCCCTTGCTCTTGGCTGAACTTCAGCTCAGCCTCCATAGCTCCGCCTCCACTGCATGTCCTGTCGCAGCCGCTGCAAATTTCTATGTTTATACGTTAATAAAACGTTCTAAAAAATAAAATAAAAACATGGAGCGCTGGTCCAGCACACCAGAACACCAGGAAATCTGCGGAGCCTTGCGCAGCCACGTTGAACCCGAGTTTAGTCCGCTCGTGACAAATTCATTCATTTCCTCATCATTTCAGTCATGGAGTCAGCGGAGGAGGAAGCGATCACTTGACTTTTGGCAAAAAAAAAAAAAAGAAAAGTCCAGATCAGGGATGAAGGGGAATTTAATACATTTGTGTCACATACAAAACAGTCCTGCATCGCTTTGCAATACTTTGAACGAGAACGTGCGCGGCCGCTGGGGCTGGGACAGGCGGGGGCGTGGGTTAGGGGCGTGAGAAGCTCTGTTTTTATTGGCTGGTTAAAAACTGTTTTTATTGGCTGGTTAACGGAGGGTCACTGTGGGTTTTTAGAAATGCTTTTAGTACCACCTGGAGAAGCAAGGGGACTATAGTTTTTTTCAGAAATTACTTGTCTAACATCAGTCTGTCAGGAGATAGTGACAGAGTGAAGAAATATGTTAAAAATATATTTTTTAGAAAAGTTACATATAGCAACTTTAATGTAGTTGAATCCGATACAGCCCCGCCCCTAAAAAAACACTTGCACACACTGTCAGTAGAAATTGTCACCTACCTCCATGTCTACACTTTCATAGGGCTCAAAATCTTCAGAGTAGCATGTTTCAGGGGATATTTCCAAACATGGGCCATCCTCTGTTCTAATTTTAACAGAAGCCTGCACATCAAAAGAAAAGAAAAAAGTTACAACATTCATGTCAATATTTTTTATGTAGGATCAAATAAAACATTAAAGGCCTGTACCTGCACCCATTCCTTCCTCTTGACCTTTTCTGGAGCAGTTTGGCTTCTCCTCCTGTTGGAATGATCCAGATGACGACTATCCTCAGTTAGCTGGTGGGCGCTTCTACAGATATCTGCCGATGAGTCACAACACAAAAAGGAACGTGAGTGGCTCGCTACAAACTGAAAGCCTCGGAGGAGAGGAAACACAAAATCACATGTGCAGATGGTCCACAGCACATAAAGGAAAAACTAAAACTGGAAGAAAAAAGAGAAATGCTGGCAGCTAGAACTGTCACTATCATTTCATTACTGGAACTGGACAACTAAACATGTTACAACAAATACAAGCTGAAACTGAAAAGTGTTGGTAATTAGCTCAGGCTCCATATGGTCTTCACATGACAGAAGGAATCAAATTAGTTAAAATTGCAGCTTTTACTTCAGTGTAGAAATATGTAAGGACATATTTTCCTGCAGGATGCAATAAGGTTTTATATAAAAATCTGTCATTTGAATTAAGTAATAAGTAGTTCAGCAGCATACCGGCTGTACGTGCAGCTCTTCTAGCAGGTAAAGAGGTGTCAGGCTTGTTACTGGAGCCCTTGTGGTGCTTTTTACTGCATTCGGCATTTGCTCCGTTAAGATAAATAGAAAATCCTTGCTCCAATCGTTCCAGTTCAATCTCCTTTGGGTCTTTCACTCTGAGGCGCTTTAAAATTCTGAAATACAAAAAAAACCATTACAACTATTTTTTTTAATACAACAGGAAAAAAAAAAGGTTTTCAAAAATTACACCTAGCAAAAAAAATCATTCATGACATATACAATTTTTCTAAATATAACCATATTGTCAAATACTGCATGCATGGCTGCTTTTTACTTGAAACACATTTTTTGTCTTTCAAAAACCAATCAGTGTGGATGCTAAGAACTACTTAAAATCACAAAAGAGTTGCATATCTCCTCTGTGAAACCCAATCTGTCCATCTGCATCAGCCCGTGCTCACTTGTCACCTGTTTTTTTGCTGGAGGGCAATTAAATATTCATCCAGAGTGTCATCTACAGCAGGAGCAGGCTTCTCTCCGAGGAACGTCTTACTCTCCTTCAAGAACACACACATTAATAAAACAGAGACACAGTGAGGAGGACACAAAAAGGCTCAAAATGAAAATAAACAGTCCCAGTGAACATTACACATTTATTACATTACTCAGCTTCTAATGACCTACTTCTGTGCACCACAACATTCATGCATGCAAGTTGCTCCTCCAAATGTGAATAAAACTTGAGTTACAGTTGTAGCAACGGACTGAGAAATGTGTTGTTTTCAGAATTGCCACAAATGCATCTCTAAAGCCCAGCACATTCAATTTTGAGATTCAACACCTGAATGAAAGTGAGGCTTGTTGTTTAATAGTAGTCCTATCTTGCACTTGTTTGGAATAAGACCAATACTGACTGCAGTTATTTGAACTACTGGTAGACCTTACAATTTCCCTCTGCATAGTAAACAATGTCTAAGTTATTATAAAGCACAAATATATAGAAAGAACAAAATACATGTACATGTACTTTAGACTGCCATTTCGTGTTACTACAAACCAGTTAAACTGATTCCTGCAATTTACTGGGCTTGCCCACGGCAGTGCTGGGATGTAAAACTGCAACTAAATATGTGAAATGTATGTCAATAAATGCACATAAAAATACAGTCCCTTTATTATCAGAATAGAAGCAGATCAAGATGAACATTAAGAGCCATTAAAGAAGACAAAGAGCTCCAAAATAATGAAAAATTGCATCAAAATAGTGGTGAAAATATGGCATTTTTGTTACAACCAAATCGTATTTAAACAGCATGGACCAATTTTGCTAAATTATCACAGCCATCCAAGTTATTTGCAATCAGGTGATTTGTGTATTAAATCTGACACATCTGATTTATCACCATATACAGTACTATATTCTGACTTTAATAAGCTCAACTAAAATGAAACAATCACAGATGACAACACCAGATGCTGTATGCTCCAAGATAAACCTTGGTGGTGTTAAACTTTAAAAGGAGCATCAATTATCAGCATACCACAGTCACTTAAAACATGCCATTCTTTAAATATTCATGCGGAACAAAGAAAAGACATTAGAAAGCTCTTACTTAAGGCTTTACTAGTCAACTAGGCTACAGCCTGGTCAGTATCAGGAGCAAAGAAGAGGGAAAGATTTAAAGAAAAATAATTGTTAGTGGTAGAATCCAGAGGCACAAAGACACACAGTTTAGATGCTGCTGTGACGTAAGACATGCATTACTGCAGGTAATAACATGTTCAAAGTAGTAGGTATCATGGAAAGGAATGTCTAATTATAATAAATCAAGTGCATGGTTATCAAAAGCAGCACACATCTCTCACCTCCATGTCCATAGTGTGCTGCAGAGGATTGTTGACAAGACACTATCCCATATTGTACATAGGGTTGATCATCACTGACTCATATTTGTGCTGTTTGGGTCCAACTGCAGGTTGACACCATGATGAAGGTTAGTTTTGACCTGAATTGTACAGATGTACGCCACATCCCATAAACAATGCACCACACCAATTGCACAATACTAACAGTTTCGCGTAAGACATCGTTAAAAAAAGTTTTTTTTGACAAAAACTTGTCTTCTACAACATACCTTTTAGTGCGGAGAGCTGGTGACTCGGTAGCGTTTTAGTTTGTCAGTATCCTAACATTTACTGCTACAGATAAGCTGAAGAGTTCTTAAATATGTTCGTGATTAACTTATTGTAGACTCTCTGTGGATTGTTAAACCCACAACCGACTGCTATGGTTAGCAGCGGTAACGTTAGCAAGCTTGGGCTAACGCTAACAACAAACTGAAAGGCTAATAAGCTAGCGTGTATCTACTTTACTTGACGGAGAAAAACAACATTTTGATAACGTACGTGTTTAAGTTAGGCTCCGATAAATAAAAGACTTACTTACAGTCCGTGTAAAGCATATTTACGGAAGTACATATTAGCTTTGGTGCTGCCGAGTATTTTTTTACATGTGCCCTGTGTTGCCCGGTAACCAGTTTAGATTTCCACCAATCAGGAGGGCCCCATCACTTAGACACGCCCACTTCATGTCAGCTCCAACATATGGCTCAATAAACAAAGAACGGAAAATTAAAAAAATTAAAGAACAAAATAAACAAAGAACAGTTTTTTAAATATTAAAATCAAACAAATATTCAAGGTCAAAAATTCAACAGTTTTATTTATTATAAATCAGTACATTTCTTATAAAAACAAGACAAAACGGGGGGTGAAATAAAACCATTTTAGATGTAAACCAAACAAATCTGAATCCTCGTCACAGTCTGTTGATAGGTATTTTTTTAACACTCGTTCCAAAACACCCATGCCTTTACAGAAGATCAATCTACAATTTGGATGCTTTAGTCAAATGGGAAAAAGGCAGCTAGCATTAATGTTTTTGCAAAGCGTTCCAAGTACAGCAAATTTGCATGCCATCGGTTTCTTCGCAATTCTTTACAACCATTGCCATTACAAAATTTGCATTATTTGTCAAATGAGCACACTTTTATAGTAAAGCAGTTCAAAGATGCAAAGACTTAAAACTCTTGCAATACAATCTGAGCTTTAAGAGTTGACCAGTCTTAACACAGTTTAGACAACCTCTGTAATTACCAAGCCCTAGCTTTAATGAAATTAGTGAGGCAGCTGAGAAAAGCCAGCCTCATTCAGTTGCATGAAACGGCTTATTGAAAAAAAGGTGGACATTAATATGGTAGATGCTGGAGATCAGGGAGAAGCACAGAAGCTGCTCAACCAAGCCAAGCTGCTCACTTGCTCAAGTATCACCCAAAAGTAAAATAAAATTAAATAACACTGACCACAGAAGAGAAAGTTGCTTTGAACCAACTTGTGTTAAAATAAATATTAAAAATGATAAAATTACGCAACTGTAACTTTAGTTTGTATTGTTCTTTAAAAGACTTTACGACATAAATACATTATCAATTGTGGGCCAACAGATGTGAAGTCAGTATAATTCATCCTCACAGCACTACAAGATAAAAATCAATCCATCTACTTCGCATTAATCCAATCCAGAGAATTTCACCGATCACTGCAGTAAGTTTGGTATAAGAGTCGATTTCTCAATAGGGAGCCTAAATTTATGCATTTTTTTTTTTAAATAAAAGCCTTTTATACAAATTATATTACCAGTATTATCAGACCAAAACTGTCAAATTGCAAAAAATGATCTTAGCCTTCTGTTGTCCTTTTTTGTTGTTGTTACACCAAACCTTCACTGAGCGAGCTCTGCTGGGTTAGGTAGGCATACAATAAAATAAACCACATTTTAAAAACACATGGGTGGAGGGGGAAGTAAAATAACTTAAATACAAGTGCATAAAACAATAGTTCTTAGAGCCCTTTCTAAAAAATAAAAAGCGTAGCAGAAATCCCATCTGAACACATAAGGAAAGCTAAATGAAGAGCTGAAATGGTAATCCTAATATTTATCCAATGATTCCCAGGCGTACAGTTCACATATAATTATGTCCTTCCCTCAAAAACAGATGTATGTTTCTTGTCAGTGTCCCCCCCACGTCTGTGAGCCACGGCTTCCCTCAGTTTCAAGCCTATCTGTAGTTGAACACTCTGTCTCAGTGCACCTCCCTTTTCCCTCCTCCTCCTCCATCAGTGCCTGTTCCTCCTCTTTTCTCCTGCGCTCCAACTCCCATTCTACAAACGTGTCAAAGAGGCTGGGCCAGGCCTCGTCCTCGCTGTAGTTGCTGAGGTCAGGCCCGATAGCCTGGGTGAAGTTGAGGAACATGTTCCACGTGTCCCTTGAGATGCCCCGAACACTTGAGGGGTTCTCAGCGAGAAAGTCCAACCAGTGCTCCAGGATGTCAGGCATGTCCTGTGTGAAAACCAGCCGCCACAGGGCGATGGCGATTTCGCGCTGAAGTGACCGTTGGCCCTCTTCTGCATCCAGGCCGAACTGGAAGGTGAAACGATAAAGGTCCTTGAAGTTCTCTTCAACCTGGGCCTCCAGAAGCATGTAGGGGAAGCGAGAACAGATGCCCTCAATACTGTCTGCTCTGATGGCCTTGCAGCCCTCAACAAACTCCTTCCTGGTGGCATGAAGAAAACACAACCAAACGTCAGAAAGACTTTACAGAATCACAAACTAAACTGCACTACAGGCTTTTTAAACAGTCTGATTATTACCGTATTTTCCGGTGTATAGGTCGCACCTTTTTATCATTTTTTTTCAAGGCCTGCGACCTATACTCAGGTGCGACCTATATATGGCTTGTTATCACTTTCGGTGAAATTTTTTAAATCCAGCTCATTTCACAATTACGTTCATTTATTAAGGAAAAGTTCAGCTCAGACATATATTTGCTATAATTTTTATCAAACAAATAATTGTTTTTAAGTGTTAATCTTCTTAAAAGCCTTGCTGTGCGCTCCTGTGGCAGACATTTGCAGCAGAGCTAAACGTAGGTGCGACCTATACACCAGTGCGACCTATCTAGGGATTTTTCCAATCTATTGGTGATAATTGGACAATGCGACCTATACACAGGTGTGACCTATACACCAGAAAATACTGTAACTCAGCAGTATTAACTTATTGTATAAGTACAACTTATTGCTCTTTGAATTGAGAAAGCTCTTTGGATGAAGGGCGAAACGTCTTCTGTTACAAATAAAGTCCAGTTGTTTCTGTATTGAACACCTTTTTTTTATTTATTAACTCAGCACTTTCAGACAATACAACATATGTTTCATTGTCAAGTGATGCTAACTGAAGCGTTTTTATACGAGAGGGGAGCAGGAACAAATGACCCCGCCACAAAAGGGAGTCCTATTCTTCTCTTGACACCAACTGCAGGCAGGTTGGGAACGGGACAGCAAACCTCCCGTGGTGGACCCCCTCTCTGACACAGTTTATATGTGTTCAGCTATATTTCTGTGGCCCAATCAGTTTTTCCCTTTAGAAGGCAGGATGTTAAAAATACTGAGGATTATTAACTGCTCGTTACTGACTGACGCACCTTGAAAGGACACATTTCATTTTAGATTTATTTATAGAACTACATTTAAGAAAAAAGTGAAGCTTATAGCTTAGCTGTAATATCTTAAGACTAAAAAGTTAAAACAAATGTATGTGTTGGGTGGTTGATATTGGTTCTGAACTTTAATCTAAGAGTGGATGATAGTGGGAAGACATCATTGTGATTATCAGAAATGAAGGATAATTAACTGAAACACATTATGAGAAACAAAACAAAAAAATAAATTAACATGGTGATACCCAACAATACGAGTTTCCAGGCTTTTGACACCATGCGATATGTCAAATTCATTATAATTATTTAATTCTACTTTTATTTTATTGTAATTGCATGGCTGTTTGTCTTTTTAGTCAAAACATTGTTTTGTATTTTATTCCTTTTGTGCTTTTTAACTTGTCTGTACAGCACTTTGGTCTTTTATGGATTTTTTGAAGTGCTTTATAAATAAAGTTGAACTGGACTGGCTTCAACTTTTAGCCTAAAAAAAATGTGTGAGCAAATCTGTTAATAACCTTGACTGACCAGATGACTGCTAGACCAAACTGGGCCATGACAAAAACGGACTTATTGCCATCTTATCACTGTTCCGAGCTCAACATTTTCATATTTTCTCAAAAACTATTATAAACCTTTAAAGTTTTCAATGCTAAACCATTTTATTTACAAAAAAATTATTTGGTGCTGTGATGGACTTGCAACCTGTCCAGGATGTACCACACCACGCACACAATGATCACTAAATAATCAAAAACTTATGGCAACATAAAAGGTTTATAGAATAGCATTGGCATAAACCGTCATCAAGTTCGACTAATAAAAAAAACAAAAAAAAAGTATAATCTACTTTGGTCTTGTCCCGACTTAGATTAGCTGTTAGCTCATCAATCCAGTCAGAATTGAAAACACTTAATCTCTAAAGTGAGAACTTTCAAAGAAATACCTACAGCAGGTAAGATATTAATTGTTAGAGCTAGGTTTTTCAGAGAACCCGACTAAACAATTTAGGTTAAGTCTGCAATATGAGTTCACATTGAAAATAAGCTGGTAACTTGTTCAGAATCTAATTTTTGGTTGTGTGTGTGTGTCATGTCTAATTTAGAACCAAGTGTTTCATTTGCAACCAGGTACTGCTGATGAGTTACCGGTAATTTAGTGTTGGTGGTGCATGAACATAATTTAAAAACTTGTTACTTGGATAATATGGCTAAATATCTACCAAACATTTCGTATGCTTCTGCAAAAAGTTTTTGATCTATGTACTCCCAACAAACAGGATAACAAATTGGAATAACATACAATAAACTAAAACAATGTACTAATAATAAAAAAAACATTTTTTTATATTTCTTGTACAACCAAAAGCTTTGTTATACTTATAAATTCCTTCTGACCAAGTGTATCCAAACCTTTTGCTTCTGAAGATCTAAGTACATTTCTCTGGTTCTTATTATGTGACTAGATGCTCCATTTTGCCAAGTACTTTAATTACTATAGAAACATTATTTATCACCTAGAACAAAAAAAAAGAGTGGACAACACAACACAAGCCATTCCACCTCACCTTGTAAACTTGCACATGGTGGCTGCTTGAAACTTCCAGGCAAGAACAAGAACTCGAAACTCTGCTGGGTCCACACACAGATCATTACAAAACCTCTCCATGCCTTCCTCCAAGATGGCGTCTTCCTGTTCATCCTTGTAACATTTGAACAGCTCCTCAATCCGCAGCAATGACAGCCCATCTCCATCCAGAACTTCATCCTTGAATGGCTCCTTCATCACCGTGGAGATGATTGGCGTCTCCACTGTAACCTCCAAGGCCTTGGTGCCATTCAAAAGCTCACTGGTGGATTTGCTAGACGGGGCACTAGAATCTTCTTTGTGGCCCCCTCCACTAGCACTTTCAACTCTTTTGTGGGACTTGGAACCGCTCTCTTTGTCTCCACTCTTGCTGCCGAGGGAAGACGTCGGATTCTTGCACTTGGTGACACACTGGCCCATGCCTGGTCCTTCGTCTGTCTTTCCTCCTCACCTTCAGTCCCCGTCTGAACCACCTAGACGCCTCTGCTCTGGCCAGACTAGATGTTTCAACATACCCTCAGGCCTACGATGAAGAAAAATTAAACACGGAGTATCACACACAGAGTTGTTTTGATGAACATCTACTTTTTCTAACTACATTTTCTTAATTATAAATGTACAACGAGCTGAGTTACCTGTGCCAGATCGGTCACCAACCAGGTCTTCAGGTGGCCAATTTAAACCCCCTAAAAAGCAAAAACCATCAAACAAAAGGTTTTATTTAATCCTGAGGCTAAACAGAACTCATTACCACTGTAGTAGACAAAAATACCATTAATATCAGGAATGTGATGAAGATTAGCCAATTTGTACCATTTCATGGATGTGCAGAATGAAGTGACATGCCAGGAAGTGTGTATCGATCCAGTTTTGGGAATAAATCTAGATGCACTGGCATATCACTTCTTTGTGATAACATTTGATCTGTCTGTAATAAATGAAGAGAGACTACAAGCCGTTTTTATTCTATGCATGTACTGACAGTAACTATAAAAATAATAAAAATTAAAAAGAAAATGTAATCAAGTCGTAATATGAAGGATAGAATCACAGCTGTTCTTCCGCAGCGCCGTTATAAACAGCAATAAACACTGACAGTGTGTGCTTCAATTATAATAACGCTGAAAACTAAATAACTTGTGTTATAAAATGTTGAACGCAGAAAATACATTTTTGCTGCTCATACTGAAGACAAAAAACCTACTGGCAGTTTCCTAAATTTTGAACAAGGCCTTGTTATTTCTGTGTATCGTTTGTTAATTGTGAGTCTGGTTTTATGATTCCCAATTAACTGTGATGTTTTAAATGTATTGTAATTCATTAAAACAAAGCCTGTTTGTGAGAAGCCATTTTTATCAGGCAATAAATAATTAGTCTCAATATCTGACATTCCTACGCATTGTTGTAATGTGATGCACTGAAAGTGTTGAATGAAACTCATATTAAACTGCACTGTAATTAAAAGTACAATTGTATTGTATTACTTTTGCTGCATGTGTATTTTTAATAACTAAGATTTTGCCAGTTTGTAAAGTTACGGTATGTTTCAGCCGCAGAACTTAATAAATACCTACAGAAACCCATGAAGCTCACACTGGTTTGCGCTTAGAATATTCCACATGACTTTAAGGCAGCAAAAAGTGCAAACCTTAAAACTATGTGCTTGTGACTTTTATATTTGACAAACTGACATTTAAAATGTGCATTCCCAGACCCAAAACTGTCCTGAAGCTCTCTAAAGCTGAGAAACCACGCTACAAAATGTGGTTTCCAGTCCAGAGACATTTGTGGAAGAACAGCTTTTTCTCTTTACAGCAACGTTTCACACATACACACACACACACACACACACACACACACACACACACACATCTAAAACCATTTCAAAACTTGCTTACTTAAAAATTAAAAAAGGTAAAAACAATATGGGGGGAGGGGAGGATAGAAAAGAATATGAAAGCAAAAAAAACCCAGCAAGTTTATGAGGAGTAATGTAAAAAGTAAACATCCAAGTAGCATTACTCTCTCGGAAACCTTGGAGAAACATAACAGACGTCAACTGAGTCTTTGTTATTGTACTGGTATGTTGATGTAAATTCTTAGTCATCCAGGACACAACAATCCTGAGTTTAATACAAGGTGGCTGCACTTCTTTTACTGTTTCACCTCCCATCATAAAGACTTCTTCAGTAAGTCATTGGTGAAAATCAATGACTTATAAACCTGTAACCCACAGTCCATTATCAGAAATGAAAAAAGCTTTCATACAAGAGGTCAAACATCATCAAGAAACACCAAAATCCCTGTTGATTTGTTAAAAACCCTTTGGATTACAGCTCTGTACTAATGCCGGGTTCCCACAAAACGCGTTTCAGGCAGCCGAAGCAGCCACTTTACATGCAAAGTCTATGTGGAGGAGCGGCACCTCGCGGCGAAGTGTGACGCGGCGAAGCGTGACGCGGCGAAGCGTGACGCGGCGCGTCTTGAGCAGTCCGAGCAGCGCGGCACGGCGCAGCAGGTCTTTTCCGCGCACGCGACACGTCCAAAGGAGCTAAGGCGTCGAGCAGCCAAAGTTTATATATTTGAACTTTGGCTGCTCGCCGCGTCGCAGCAACCAATCGGGAGAGCCTCTGCTATGTGATGACGCAACAACGACGGGACTTTTTTGGGACTTTTTAAACTTACCCCAACAAGCCTCCATGAAGAAACCAGCCTCCGGTAAGAAACTTGGCATTTTTACAGTTGCCGCTGTCCGCTCGACCGTACGATCACCCCAAACATTAAAAAATGTTTTAATCTCAACAAAGACTTTTGGAGCTGCAGTTCGGCTCGTAGAAAACCCACTCAAGTACCGTATTCGTCTGTCTTTAATACGCTCCCGTGTATAATACGCTTTGACCAATTATTGCCAATAAACCAGAAAAAAACGTACATAATACGCTTCGGTGTTTAATACGCATCTATTATGTGTCACCGCTACGCGACAGCGCCTCGTTTGCCCTGCTTAAAATGGCGGCCACAGAAGCGTCAGCACAGAAGGACTTTACAAGATTAAAACGGTAAAAACTATTATTTCTTTGCTGAGGAAAAAATATATTTCTTAGCTGACGTTATAGCACAAGGGTTCCCGAGCTTAACCGTTCCTTAGTCAATTCACAAAATGGTCAAATCTGCTGAATTAAAATTGTTTCGGTTTTACTTTTTCCAAACAGCCTCGGGGGCGCTACGAAAATAAATTATAAATAAATCGAATTTTATCTCAAATGTCTTCTACAGGTCAACAGTATGTAAATGAAACCCATATAATTACACTCTGTAAGCCTAAAAAATATCCACCGAGTGGTTTCTGAGCTGTTTATCTAAACAGTAGGTATCTGTTTATGGTAGCTAACAGCTAACACGCTAAGAGTGATTTTTTTTTAGCTCTAAATATCTTCTGCAGTTAACAGGTTGTAAATGACCACCAAATAATTACACTCTGTAAGTTTCAAGAAAATCCACTGTGTGGTTTATGAGTTATCTTGCTAAAAAAAAAAAACGCTAACAACACAGCTAAATGGTAGCTACCTCCAGAGCAGGGAGCCGGGCAGCGACATTCAGTCCGAGCAGAGGAGGCTTTTTTCGGACACATGACGGTCGGTGGACTCTCTGGAAGTGTCCGCTAGCGGACAAAAGTGGTACTGCACCATTTTTTGGCCAAAATGAAAAACGGCGAATCAAGAGTCAAAAATGGGTCTAAAAATATGGGAAAAAATCCTTAAATAATATGCTTTGGTGTATAATACGCAGGACATTAAAATGAGCAAAAAAAACAGCGTATTATATACCGACAAATACGGTAGTAACGAGGCTCACGTACAGCTGATTTCATCTGCTCGGTGTACAAAAAAAAAAAAACAAACCCGACCGGAAAAGGAGTCAGACGCTGCTCCCACTGCGCGTCATCAGACGCGTTCGGTGTGAACAGACATCTGTTGACAAGCAGCAAACACAGTGCGTTGGGAGTGTTTTGACGCGTTTGGTGGGAACCCGACATTACTCATCAGTATGTTGCTGTTGGTTTCATGTCTAGTTTTATCATCTAGAAAAATCTGGATTTAAAACTGTGAGGGAACTTCTCTTCACCTGCTTCTCATGAAAAGGATTTATATCGGTACACACATTAGGATGTTGGACCTCAACTGCAAGTCCTTTTATTTTTACTAAATTTAATAGCTTTGCAAGTCAAGTATTTCTCTGAACCAATTAGTTTATTCTCTGCCACTCTTCCCCTGCTTGAAGCATTTTCTGCCAACGTGAACCTCAAAATGGTCAAATTATATATATATATATA
>JBBPBX010000024.1:172880-202014 GCA_038048925.1 Garcialebias charrua | reverse complement strand
TACCTTTGGTTTCTTTGGCTTTTAACCAGTTTTTTTGTTTTATTTAGCTAAGCTGTTGCAATTTTTAACAGACCATTTACAGCTTTAGCTAACATTTTGCCAATTTTAGTTTCTATCTACTGTTTAGCTTTGTTAACTTTTAGCTAACATTTTGCTTGTTTTAGCTTTTAGCCAGCTTGTTTGCTACTTTTTGCTTTTAGCTTCCCTTTTGCTACTTCACTTTTAGATTTTTGTTTAGTTTTTGTTATATTTAGCTAACCTTCTGCTATTTTTAGCAAACCTTTTCCTGCTCTAGCTAAAGTTTTGCTATATGTAGCTCCTGATACAGTTTTGCTTTTTTTAACTTTTAGCTGGCCTTTTGCTGCTTTAGCTAACATTTTGCCCATTTTTGCTTCTAGATACTTTCAGGTAGCCTTTTGCTACTTTCACTTTTAAACAGGTTTTTGTTATATTTTGCTAACCTTCTGCTGTTTTCACAAAGCTCTACTGTATCTGCTTTAGCTAGCATTTTGTCACTTTTGGCTTATAGCTACCGTTTTGCTTCTGTTATCTTTTAGCTAGCATTTTGCTAGTTTTAGCTTTTAGCCAGCTTTGTGTTATATTTAGCTAACCTTTTTCTGCTTTAGCTAGCGTTTTTGTTTCCATTAAACTGATTCAGCGCTTGGCTTTCACGCTGCATCCTCAGCAGAAATGTTTCTGTTTCAGCGCTTCGCCACAGGATGCTCCCAGTCTGTGGCACGATGGTTGTTCTTCAGGATCTTTATGCTTCAACATGATTCGTCTTTGTGCAGCTTCCAAAAATAATCATTTTTATTTCAGCTCCTGTCTCACAGTGCTGTCCATGTCTGCGTGCCCTGAGCACATGTCCCTCTGCTGAGCGTCTCAGCTCTCCTCCTCTCGGTCTTCCTGCCACTGCTTTGGGAGTGTTGCTGCTTGCTGCCAGATTTGGAATAGATGCAGCTTGAAACACCTCACCTCCCCACTGTCACTGGCCAATTATCCCCGTACTTTCAGAGCTGAAAGGACCCGATGTCAGATAACCTCCCAGAGCACGTTGGAAACGGGGAGGAAATTAAGTAAAGGGTTCAATCTTCTCTCCTGGTGTCGTTTATGGTGGTTGGTGGGGAAGACACAAGCAGAGAGGACTGAGAAGCACCAGAGTTAGTTTTTATTTTTATTAACCATTTGTCACTTGACTGTTTCTCACATTAAATATTGGTATTTTCTTGTTCGTCGTCTCTGCCTTGTTACTTTAAGCTGCTTTAAAGCAGAAAATAATTGAAGTGAACTACTGGACTGTGAACAAAAAACTATATACAGTATATTTTTTACTTGTTTAAAAAAATCAGGTGACAATGAACTTGCCATCAAGTGTCAGCCAGATTTTCTCATACTTGAGCTCCAGGATGATATGATATATTTGTGGTATTGAAATAAAATCATTTCAAATTGTTCTGTTCTCAGTTTCCACAGCATTCCATCTTTTTAAAGAATGAGATCAACATGGTCTGAACATGTGTCTTTGTCCTCTTAGAGGCAGAGGACGGTGTACAGACTGACACTGGTGAAGGCCTGGAATGTGGAGGAGATGCAGGCCTACTCGAACCTGATATCTTTGGGACAGCCCGACTTCATCGAAATCAAGGTAGGACTCCACAATGGCTAGATAATCTCTAAATCCTAAGGAATAGGAAATACTGTCAGTCCGTGTTTCCATCCGTGTTGTCTGCACAACTTGACACCATTGGTACCAACTCCCATTTCAGTGTGTGGCATAAGAAAGTTTCCGTTCAAAAATGAGATCCATCCATTCTTTCTTCATTACGCAGAGGCAACAAGTACAGGAGAAAAACCCAGACATCCTTCTCCCCAGCGACACTTTCCAGCTTTTCCTGGGGTACCCCAAGGCATTCCCAGGCCAGACAAGATCCACAATCCCACTAGCGAGACATGCCTGGAAAACCTCTAAAGGGAGATGTCCATGGGCCTCCACTAGCTATATAGATATTTTCCTGGGGTACCCCAAGGCATTCCCAGGCCAGACAAGATCCACAATCCCACTAGCGAGACATGCCTGGAAAACCTCTAAAGGGAGATGTCCATGGGCCTCCACTAGCTATATAGATATCTATATATCTATATCTATATATCTATATATATATAGATATATAGATATATATATCTATATATCTATATATAGATATTAGGCCTGACGCGATAAACAATAAATCAATTAATTGCATGATAAATGAAAATTATCAACATCATTTTAATTTATCGGCTTTATCGTTTCTTCATGTCTCTTTCTACTGAAGACACTGGAGGACAAATGGCTCAACTCCGGTGCTCTTCACTGACCCCTCCCTTTCTCTTTAAAATCTGTTTAAACCATCCAAAATCGCGTTTTTGGATCGCTAAAAGCAGCTAAGCTGAGAAGCTAAGCTACGAGCTAAGCTAACAGGCCGACATAGGGTAAAAAACCTCCGTCTTGTCGAAGCTCCAAAATTCATGGTTGAAACTCGTGCCTTTGTGTAAAAAGTAGTTTTTCTCTACAAAAAGAAGCTGAGAACTTGTTTACTGATTTTTTTTCATCAAAAGCTTTGTGTGAAAAATGCTAAAGAGTTCAAACCACACAGAGCATCCGCCATTTTGAGAACCGAAGAGAGACAGCCCATGTCACGTCAAGGGACCTCCCTCCCATTTTTCTTAAAGAGACACGCTGCTCACTCCCTCACTATCCATCCTTCGGTTCAAACAGTCTTATACTGCCATCCGGTGGTTAAAGAATATACTACACTCAAAACTAATTAACCAACATTTCTTCTTAAATTTAAAGACCGTGTAAAGTGAATTTCAACATTTTCTTCAATAAACATTATAAATGTCGTAATTGTAATCTTGTAAATGAGTAAAAAGTCTCAAAATTGTAGCTCAATTAATTTTGGAGTTATAGATCAAACTGTGTATAAACACATTTCTCTTTCAGGATTTTTTAGGCGTGGTTTAAATGTGACCGCGTTTCGTCACGCGGTCACAAGCCCCACCCCCTGCAGCTCCAGCCGTTATAAATGCGTTCTTCGGTGGAGCCGTTCACTCGCTACCGACCGTCTCCCTCCAGTACTGGCGTGCTGCTGGAGCGACCACATGCCACCTGCACCTCCGCGCACCTCCGCCCCCCCCCCCGCGCGCGCGCGTGTGTGTGTGGCGATCAGACCCCGCATGCATGTGACCGGGTCGCGCGCGCGCGCGTGTGTGTGTGTGTGTGAGTGAGAGGCGATCAGACCCCGCATGCGATGTGACCGGGTCGCGCGCGCGCGCGCGTGTGTGTGTGTGTGTGGCGATCAGACCCCGCATGCGATGTGACCGGGTCGCGCGCGCGCGCGTGTGTGTGTGTGTGTGTGGCGATCAGACCCCGCATGCGATGTGACCGGTTCGGACCGCGAGTCCGCTCATCTTCTAAAATAGCGCTGATTATAACAGCGGAGTTATGTGTCCTCAACTTTAAAAACATAACCAGAGTTGTTAGTGCACTAAAAACAGCGTAACTCTTGGAAAAAGGAGCTGCTGGAAGCCAGAACTCAGATAAAAACAGAGCAGGTGGAGCTCTGCTTCCCCCGTATGCCTCCCCACACAGCTCAGCTCTGAAGGGGGCTGGACATGGCGCAGTACAGCGCTGAAATCACGCCCATGTGCGACACGCCCCCAGCGTTCTAGAGCAAGGCAAAATCAATTTTTTTCATGATTTTTGAGACTTAATTTTATAAGGAAATCAATGTTTTTAATCAGTCAGATTTATATGGGTGATTAATAACACATATTTATGCCGTGTGACAAAATAAAAACACAAATTTAATTTCACTTTACACGGTCTTTAAGGGACAGGGTTTCTGTGGTTTGCTTGGACCTTTATGGCATTACTGTACGGTAGTTCTCAAACTGGGATCCATGGACCCCCAGGGGGTCCGTGAGACCCCGTTTTTACAAGCATGTAGAGTTCTCAAACTGGGATCCATGGACCCCCAGGGGGTCCGTGAGACCCCGTTTTTACAAGCATGTAGATGTTTAACAACTCATTAAAATTTAAAATATACCAAAATTCAGGAAATCACTTCTACTTTATTAAAAATTTTCTGGGGGAGCACCCCCCAGACACCCCCACCCCCCAGCTGGCCCGCTATTTGTGTTCCAGCGTCGATCTGTTTACAGACTAAGCCGTTACTTGGTACGACTACTGCTGGGAGTGGTGGTGCAGAGGTTGGAGAAGGTGGGCCTGTGATCGGAAGAGCGCGGGTTCAATTCCAGGTACCGACAACATCAAAAATGTGGGTGGGATTGGTGAAGCACCAACATCTGTCTCCACCCTCATTTGCCCCACTGTGGACACTTGAGCAAGGCCTTTAACCCCCATGTCTGCTCCCCCAGGCACCCTAGATGGCACGTCTCTGCTCCACACAGAGGGCTGTGGTCGCGTCAGGAAGGGTATCCGGCATCCGGGGTAGCCTTTCCCCTCGTTTCTCATAAAAACCAATCACTCTTCAATAGGCCCACTAATCACTCAAACAATAAATCAGTCTCTACAATCTGGTCATGTTCCACTGCCTCTAAAAACTGCCATCATTAGGCCTCTTCTGAAAAAATCTAATTTGGATCCCGACATTTTTTCTAATTACCGCCCAATTTCACACCTCCCTTTTCTGTCTAAAGTGCTGGAAAAAGCTGTTGCTGCTCAGCTGCAGGACCACCTACAGCAACACTCCCTGTAGTTATCCCGGCCTGTTGGCACCCACCATGCAGCTGATATGACAAATGACATTTTAACCTTGTTGCAGGTGTTCAGGAAGACGGAAGTCTTCAAATACCAACCAGGAAGACACTTCCTTGCATTCCCCAACTTCAACCGCAACATTCTGTACAGGCTAAATTACGAGGACTTATGTCAGTGGATGCGTGCAAAGCTCAAAGAGTGGAGGGCTGCACCACTTTAATATGTATCTTGTGTTTGTAATGGTACAAGCCTAAAGTTCGATCATATGTGTACTTGGACTAGGGGTTAATTTTGTATGTAAATTCATATTTTACGTCATTGAGATTATATTCATTTCTGTGCAGTAATTACCCTTACAAACAAAAATGTTGCTAAACGTGTTATTCAGTTTCTTTCATGGCCCTGCTACACATCTTGTTGGAAAACATGCGTGATACCGTTCCTGTACACATTATAACGTAGTAACAATGTTATTACTTAAACCCTCTCTCTGAAGGTTACTTTTTTAGATTCAAATCCCAAAAAATGTGAATCATATTGCCACTTTATTTTACTGTCTATACAATTGCAATACTTTATTAATACTGCCTTTACACTGTGTATTTTTTGTTGTGCATTTTTATTATTTCTAAATTTTTGAAAGTTTTTACTGTTACATTGCACTGATAGTTCTCATACTGAAAAGATCTTGTTGCTACTGTGTAGCCTCTTTACCATTAGCCTGTGAAGGACAAGGGTCTGGTTTTAACCAGGCTACTTTACCATGTACCTCATATTATTTATGCACTGACAATGTAACTTTTTTGCGTCATGGTTACTTTAGCATCCTTCTCCCAACTCGACAATCATTTGCATACCTCACAATACTGTACAGTACTCTGAAACGAAGCAATGTAACAGTTGGCCTAAATTTGTCAAAAATAGGTTCATTTGTTGAAGTTTCAGTTACAGTGACCATCTCAAAGCTACTGTCAAGTTTGGTATTTGTTGTGTAACTAGATTAGTATGAACAAGAGTATTTTTTACTGTATGGATGCTATGGTATACTTTTATTTTCTTATGCTTATTAATAAAGTAATATTTTTAATTATATATCTGTTATTTTTACTGCTGTCATTACACAATTTTCAGAAGTCTAATCTTAATTTTTTTTTGTCTTATTCCAAAATGAAGTTACAACAGACTTATTTTTTAAATATCAAGTAGCACATTTATTAACAGTCTTGTTAAGGTAATTGACAATAAATAAATTCAGACAATATGTACAAATGTGTACCATCATGAGTACACACAGAACTAAAAACAGTAATCCCAACATCTAAAAAAGCTAAGTCTGGTCCTCTGGACATTCAAAAAAAAAAAAACAAAGCAAAAAAAAAAATCCCAACAATTTACAGCTCTGACTCGGAGCTAGTGGCATGGCTCCTGGATGCATCATCATCATCATCATCATCAGCTTTGTCGAAGTAATTACCATAATACAAATCTGGCTCAATGAAATTCCCTCCCGAATCAGACTGATGATCAACATCAACATCTTCAAACACATCACAAATGATTGAAAATATTTCTTTAGCATGGTCTAAACAGAATACAGGAAGATTGTCAATTATGTATGACAGGTGAAATATATATTGACAATGATTCAACACAGAGTCCACCAGTTGTTGACTGAAACCAGTGCATGCTTCGTGTGAGGTGAAGAGTCTATTTGATGGAGTGATTAGACTGGCCCTGTAACTCTGGAGCAGATCTGCACAATAATAATAATAATAATAATGAATTCAATTTATAACGCACTTTTCATTAATGAAAATCTCAAAGTGCTACACGGTGCAACAGAAATTAAATGTCAATAAAACAAGTAATAGAACAAGTAAAATCAATAACAGTATCAACTAAGATCAAAAGTAGAATCATGAGGAGGCAGAGTATGCTCGGTTGAAAAGAAAGGTCTTCAAGCCGCTCTTAAAGTCAACCACAGACTGTGGGACCCTCAGACAGTCAGGAAGAGAGTTCCACAGGCGGGGGGCAGCCACACTGAAAGCCCGGTCTCCCATGGTCCTTAATTTGGTTCTCGGAATGTGAAGGAGATTACTGTTCTGTGACCGCAGCGACCGGGTGGATGAGTGTGGAATAAGAATATCCTTCAGATAATCTGGTGAAGTTCCATGTAAGCATTGATGTGTAATGAGAGCAGTTTTGTACTGAATTCTGTAGGCGACAGGAAGCCAATGAAGGTTATGAAGAATGGGCGTAATATGTTCAAATTTACGAACTCGCAACAAGATCCTTGCAGCACTGTTTTGAATATATTGAAGTTTCTGAAGGTTTTTGCCAGGGATTCCAATAAACAGGGAGTTGCAGTAGTCGAGCCTGGAGGAGACAAAAGCATGGACGAGCTTCTCAGCATCGGAAAAAGTTAGGGATGGGCGAAGTCTAGAGATGTTTCGAAGATGGAAGAAGCAAGTTTTAAACAGAAGCTTAATGTGATTTTCAAATGTAAGATTGGAGTCCATTTTTATTCCAAGATTTGTAACAGAGGTGGAGAGGGGGATGTCTTGTCCAGAAAAGGAAAGTGTTGTTATAGTAGATGTCTGTACCTGGTGAGGGGTGCCAATCAGTATGGCCTCGGTCTTGGAGCAGTTTAATTGAAGAAAGTTCTGATTCATCCATGCCCTAATTGCCTCCAGGCAGGCAGAGAGGGCAGTGAGTGAAGATGGAGATGACAAGGTGGAAGATGAGGATGCTCCAGTCCTGATGTAAAGCTGTGTATCGTCGGCATAACAGTGAAAAGAAATGTTGAACTGATTAATAATTTGACCTAAAGGCAGCATGTAAAGGGAAAACAACAGGGGCCCCAGAACCGACCCCTGAGGGACACCACAGGAGACAGAGACTGTCTGGGACGTGGCGTTGCCAAGACTAACACATTCCAGCCTATTGGAGAGGAAAGATTTAAACCAGTCCAGGACGGTGTCACAGAGACCGACCTCCACATGAAGACGGTGGAGGAGGATACTATGGTCCACAGTGTCGAAGGCTGCAGTGAGGTCAAGGAGGACAAGGATGGAGGGAGAGCCAGTGTCAGCAGCCAAGAGGACATCATTAGTAACTCTCAGCAGTGCAGTCTCAGTACTGTGAGCTGCCCTGAATCCAGACTGGAACTTCTCATACAGGGAGTGTTGTTGTAAGTGATCCTGCAGCTGAGCAGCAACTGCTTTTTCCAGCACTTTAGACAGAAAAGGGAGGTGTGAAATTGGGCGGTAATTAGAAAAAATGTCGGGATCCAAATTAGATTTTTTCAGAAGAGGCCTAATGATGGCAGTTTTTAGAGGCAGTGGAACATGACCAGATTGAAGAGACTGATTTATTATTTGAGTGATAAGTGGGCCTATTGCAGAGTGATTGGATTTTATGAGAGACGAGGGGAAAGGATCCAGGGCGCAGGATGAAGGCTTCATTTTCTTGATGATGGCCTCCACCTCACTCTGAACAACTTCGTCAAAGCTGTTAAGGGTCCCAGAATGCAGACGGGTAGATGGCACACTGAGAACAGGGAGGTTGTGGAGCTGAGATCTGATAGTGTCAATTTTGGTTTTAAAAGATGAAAGAAACAGGTCGCATTTTTGAGCAGAGTCCTCAAGAGTTTGTTTAATGGGATTAAGCAGACGAGTTATTGTGGAGAAGAGCTGTTTAGAGTTTCCAGGGCAGGTGTTGATGATGTTGGAATAATATTTGGAGCGTGCTTCTTTAAGAGAATAGGCGTACGCTTTCTGATGTTCTTTGTACGCCTGCTTATGTACCGAGAGACCAGATGATTTTAGACGTCTCTCGATAGCACGGCCAGTTGCCTTCATCTTGCGCAGCTCATCAGTGTACCAAGGGGCTGAACGGGAGAAAGACACCAGTCTTGTTTTCAAGGGAGCATGTAGGTCCAGGAGCTCCCGAAGAGATTGGTTGTAGTAATCCACAGAGTCATCTGCAGAAGGATGATTGACCGTGGTCAGGGTGTGAAGATCAGCAGACAGAACATCAAGGGAAATGTTTTTAAGGTCACGGAACTGGATGGGTCGTTTTGGGTTTGAAGCAGGCGAAGATGAAGGCACTTCCAGGGAGATGACCCTGTGGTCTGAGACACCCAGGTCATATACAGATAAATTATTGATGAGTACAGTGTCAGTAATCACCAAATCCAGAGTATGCCCCCTGCTGTGCGTAGGGGCGTCAACATGTTGAGTGAGATTAAGAGAATCCAAAAGAGACTTAAAATCTGTTGCCAGAGGTGAAGAGGAATTGTCCACGTGGATATTCAAGTCGCCAAGAAAAATAGTCTTCACAGGGGAGGTGCAGAAATAAGTGAAGAGGTCATGTATCTCTGAGTTAAATGAAACATGCGGTTTGGGAGGTCTATAAATTAATATAACATTCATCAGGAGTGGGGCTTTGAAGCTGAAAGCCAGACATTCAAAAGAAGAAAAATCCTGAGAAACCAGATGCGACAGCCCTAAACTACTGCGGTAGATTACAGCCAGACCACCACCGCGGCCAGTGCTGCGGGCTCTCTGCAGATAGCTGTATCCAGATGGACAAGCTTCATTTAAAGAACTGTACACATCCGGTCTATGCCAAGTTTCTGTGAGGCACATGAGGTCCAAATTCTTCTCCAAAATGTGATCATGAATTAGACATGATTTGTTTGAAAGTGATTGAACATTAAAAAGTTCTATTTTAATACTAGTTGGAGCAGATTGTTTTTGAAGAGGTTTAAGCAGACTGAAGTCCACTCCACGTTTTCCTTGCCACTTCGTGTGCTGTGGACTACAAAGGACCACAGACGCAGCGTTCTGATGACGTCGTCGAGGTGCGACACGTCTCTCAGACCAGACAGTAGCAATCGAGTCAGAGCCAGTTTGCCTAAAGTGAACTAATTTCTTTCGAGAGCTTCTATGGATGTAACGAGGTCTACGCAGAAGTCCCAGTTGTTTAATGGTCGAAATAGAAGGAGGAATGGAGCAGTTGTTAAATTCAAACAGCTGCGAAGCGGAGTAGGTCAACATTGTTGTCGATCCGGTGGAAGCTAGCATGGAGCTAGCCGCTAACAGCAGGCCCACGGCTCCAAGAAAGATATACAAGAAGCAGAAAGAGGTAATTTGAATGATCATTACCTCGAAGAGGAGCACAGGAGAAAATCCAAAACAGTCCAGAGGACCCAGGAGGGTGACAGAGGCAGCAGGTAAGCGAACAATAAATGCAGCTACGTGGTTTTTTAAGCTAAATTCGTTCTGGAGCTAGCGGGAGCTAACAGCCCCCACTAATAAAATTACGGTTAAACTAGTAAAGTTTACTATCTAATGAATCCAGCAACAAGTCAAATCTTGGCCTGGCTGCAGTCTCCTATCCTGAGCAAGCACTAGGCATCAGTGGAAAGGAAAAACTCCCTTTTAGAAGGAAGAAACCTCTAGCAGACCCAGGCTCAGGACAAGCGGTCATCTGCTTTGACCGGCAACTTATAATGTTTGCAGAACCACAACGCAGTCAGAAAAGACAGTTGCTCTAAAACTTAATCACAGAAAGGAAAAAATGCCCGCGTGACGTCCGTTCACACAGGTGCTGTACACAGGCAAACGCCTGCCGCACTCTGCGTTCAAGAAAGGTAGAAATGTTCAAAGAAAGGTAGAAAGGTTCAAAGAAAGGTAGAAATGTTCAAAGAAAGGTAGAAAGGTTCAAAGAAAGGTAGAAATGTCCGCGTCAGCTCGTACAGGTGCTGTACACAGGCCTAGGCCTGCCGCACTCTGCAATCGAGAAAGGTAGAAATGTCCAACAAGGCTCGGTGAAAAAAAACAGCAGAAAGTAGTAAAAAAAAGGCTTCAAAGAGCAAAAAGTATGAGGAGCAGCGGCAGCCAAGGTGTGCCCGCGTCCACTTCCTCAAAGGTGCTCTGTCACAGGTGCTCTGTCACAGGTGCTCTGTCACAGGTCAATCAAAGACCTGTCCTCTGCTGTCACATTCCTAGATCTGCAAATAGCATTTTTTTTCTGAATCTGTTCATAATCTGGGGGGGGGTTCAGTGCATGTGCTGGATGTACAAGAGCAGATAGTGTGACAGTAGGTGCAACAGAGATGACCTGGTTCTAAATGGCTGGCTTCACTTTCAAAATGTGAATACAGCTGTTTTCTGAAACATGTGGTTTTGCTTCCCGTCAGCAGCTGCTTTACCTCTTCCTCTACCTTAAATAAATGTCCTGTGTTGTATATGATGGCATGAGATGGCTGACCATTTCTTCCGGCCCTGCCCACCTGTTGTATTATGGACTCTAAGTCACCAGGAATACCATACATCACCACATGTGAAACATTAGGAAAATTCATTCCCATTCCCAAGGCTGTAGTTGCAACAACTACACGGCAATTACCTTCCCCTCCCAGTGAAGACAACACTCGGTCCTTGTTTTGTGGGAGTGTCTTGCTGTGGAACATACCAATTAGTAGGTTTTCCTTTTTATGATCATGATCACAGCCTACCCAGGCGTAGTCTTGAAGTTCAGCTTTTAAGTATGAAAAAACTCTCCCCACTGTTTTTAACGTTTGGCAATATATAAGTACAGGTTGCATGGTTGACCCCTTGTCCTTTACAAGTTTCACAAGCCAGTCAAAGCAGCTTAATTCGTTGATGTGCACCTTGCACAATCCAAGACGGATGTTTTCCTTGTTGGGGCTGGTGATTATCTGAATGGCATTGTCCATATGAAGAAGTCGAGTGACGCGGTTTCTTGATTTGATGTCAGCAGAAGCAGTCAGTGCCAAGATTGGTGTTCCTGTTCAACAGAGAAAATTACAAAATAAACACATGATCATATAAAAAAAAAGTTGTGTTGTGTAATACGTCACACTAGTGAAAACTTCATGAGCATCACATTTAGTAATGAACTGTGTCCAGATGACTCTTTAACCATCGCACATAGGTCCATTTTTGCACTTTTTTTTTAAGTTTTATAAAATTTTACATAAGGTCACTATCTCATCATGTGCTATTAGTGTGTTGTGTTAACACAGACAGCATATTTAATTTGATGTGCAAAAAATGCTGATGTTTTATCAGCTTTACTCCTTTTCGAAAACATCTGTTTGACTCTGCAGTCAGCTTTTGAACAATTTATAGTCACTGATTGTAAATCGTCTTTTTATTGCTCAAATACACATGCACAGACATTTATATACCATCCATTTATTTGTGTCAAATTATAAATATACACAGACACTATTTGTTTTGACTGTCTTTGTTGCCGTTGCATATATTTCAGCATTTAGGAGCAAAAATAATTAAAAATAAATGTCTTTTCTATCTTTTATTAAAAGACAATTCTCACAATAACAGTTTACGTTTCAAAAATCGTTCTGCTAGATTTCAAGCACCTAAAACAGAGATAAGTTTGGTCAACTCACCCTCCTTGGTGATAGATCTCAATTCTCCAAGCTTGCTAAAACTCTCTCGAAATGGTGACTCACCCTTGGATGATTCTCCCCTGCAAGTGGACAGCAAAATGTGCAGGTTTTAAATCATACCATGTAGAATAACTAAAAGTGACAATGTTGGGAATGCAAAGGCAGTCTTAATTACATTTTTTTAAATGCTTGCTTACCATTTGTACATAACGTGAACCTCATCCACCACGATGCCAATGATGTTGTTCTGGTACACAGACGAGCTTAGCATCCGTCGCCACTTAGCATTGAGCAGCCAAGACTCAGGGCTCCCGAAGACCAGGCTGAAGCGTCCTTGCAAAATGTCACAGTCTTTGTTCACACCGAGCTGCCCAGCACTTACTCCTAATTTCTGTGCCTCCTTGATTTGATCCTCCATTAGGGCAAGAAGAGGTGAAACGACGATCACGATGGGGTTTGCTTCTTTAGCATTTAGCCTAGCCACCTCCTTCGATATTAACGGAGCCAACTGGAAAATTAGACTTTTGCCAAATCCCGTGGGGAGTAGGGCCACGACGTCTTTGCCAGCAATAAAATTTAATAAACATTCTTCTTGCTCCGACTTTAACATTTCAATATTTGGAAGGCTTCTCAACACAGACCGAATAGCTTCCTTCACTTCTTCCGCCATTGTTAAAAAAAACTACAGATAGATAACTGCGCAAGAAATCGACGTCATTCAAAACTCCGCCCCTTCTGTTCTCTGATTGGTCCGAACAAAAATCTACTGGACAAATCCTTGTGGGCGGGTAAAGTCCCAGACTGTGCAGTGAAGGGAAATGAGAATTGAGCGGAGCTGTGCAGGAAGGCGAGGGCCAGGCTACCCGCGACCCGACCCCGGATAAGCGGAAGAAAATGGATGGATGGATGGAGCTTGCAGTTTTTGAGATGAGTGTTTTTCTGGACTGGAATTGAACTTGATGTTTTTGTTGCGGGACGTTAAAGTAGGAGGGCTGCACGGTGCCACAGTTTGTAGAGCTGCTGTCTCTCAGTGAGAAGGTCGCCAGTTCAAATCCTGGCCAGGGACCTTTCTGGATGGTATCAAAAAAGGCGTTCAATACAGAACAACTGGACTTTATTTGTAACAAACAAGACGTTTCGCTCATCATCCGATGCGCTTTCTCAGTTGGAGACAATAACCGTGTTTCCATCCATTTTAATTGCGAAATTTGAGCTACCTCGCAAATATGTAAATACAAATTAATGCAGATCAGAAGTGTTTCCATCTGCTGGCTTGAAGCGCTTCTTCCAAGCCGCACACAGCGTCATTACGTCAGACGTCAGCGTCATTACGTCAGACGTCAGCGTCATTACGTCAGACGTCAGCACTGCGCATGTCTACAGTAAACAGGAAGTAGCAGTTGAAAACAGAACCCGGCCACACATCTCATCAAAATGGAGAGAATATTTCAGGTACGTGTTGCTATCGGGCGAGTTGTATTTATTCTGTCATGCCAACTAGTTTTAGCGATGTTACATGTTGTCCGGAGCGGAAACAGCTGATCAGTCACGTGACGTGAATTTTCGCTACGGCAGCACGAGTCGGCAAATGTGTTTCCATCTGTCATTTTGCGCAGCTGCTCATTTTCGCAGATCCCAAAAACCACCTCAAGCGAGCGTATAAACTTTTTAGCGTAATTCAGGAAGTAACCTCGCAATTTGCCGTTTCCATTAAGCTTTTCTGCTGCGCTATTTCAAATTGCGCAGCTAGAAACCTTGATGGAAACACGGCTTGTGAGAGGGAGAGAGAAGTTATAAGCAAGCTGGGCCACTGGTGCACACCAAACTAGGTAAATTGGAAGCTAACACACACACATACTTGGGATAACACGTGCCTATGACCCATTCAAAGTTCAGTGTGTGAAAGCAGAGCTTACAGAAAACACACACACACGCCCGGATTTTCGCAGGGGCTAGTATGGGCTTGAGCCCTGGCCCCGGAATTTTAGGGGCCCCCCCCGGAGCCTCCGCCCCCGCCCCCTAAGTTTATTTTATTTGTAAACGGATAGTGTCAGAATTTAACCAATGACTAAGATGATTTTGACAGTGCCTTTGAAAAATGTTTTAATTTGTTCTGTCAAATGTCCATCTTAAATGATTGCTTATTATTGGTCCAGTTTTGACGCGCATCTTAGGGGGGGGGCGGGGGGCGAGCGTCATTCACCGACGCTGCTGTATTTGTTTTTACAATGGCGGACAATAGGAAATACGACAGCGGAGCGCAGAAAAGAAAAAAGAGAATAGAAAAAGTGCATCGTGACAAAGAGGCGATAAATAAAATGCCTAAACTGACAGGCTTTTTTAAACCTGTTAGCAGAGATGGAGCAGGACCACCATCATTACTCCCCGCTGATCAAACTGTTAGCTTTGCTAACACCGGCTGCGCGAGCCCACCAGAACCTTCAGCCGTGACCGTCCAGGCTGGACTGGCATCTGAGGAGTCAGCGCAGGTGGAAGCAGGATGTTCTTCAGCAGGTGGAACGACTAACACCGGCTGCGCGAGCCCACCAGAACCTTCAGCCGTGACCGTCCAGGCTGGACTGGCATCTGAGGAGTCAGAGCAGGTGGAAGCAGGAACTTCTTCAGCAGGTGGAACTGTGGATCCGTACAGTACTGATCCTGCGCTTTGGGGGGACATAGACAAGTCCGCGCGGGCTTACTGGGCTGAGCGAGGGCCGGGCAGCTGCCAAAATATGAACGTTAGTTTTCACGCATCTGAACGGGTGTACAAGCATCAAAAACGTCTTTTCTCCAAATCTCACTTTCAACGTAAGATGGCAAATGGTGAGTACATCGAAAGACCGTGGCTGCTCTACTCTCCATCCTCTGGAGCTGCGTTTTGTTTTGCATGCCGCATTTTCAGCGATGCCACTACACAGACAAGCTTTGAAACTGGTTTCTGTGACTGGAAGCACGCAACTAAACGCATGAAGGAACATGAAAACAGTGAAAATCACAGAAAAGCAATGCTGACATATGTTTCACTTGCATCAGCCAGCGGGAGGATAGACACACAGCTGCAGAGACAATTTGAATCTGAGTGTGCATATTGGACTGAAGTTTTGAGAAGAGTTGTGTCTGTTGTGAAGTTTTTAGCAGAGAGAGGACTGGCTCTTAGAGGAAACAGTGACATATTTGGCCGAACTGATAATGGGAATTATCTGGGAATACTGGAGTTAATCAGTGAGTTTGATCCTTTTCTGAAATCTCACATAGAGAAATATGGAAATGCAGGTGCAGGGAAACCCTCATATCTTTCTTCCCAAACATGTGAGGAATTTATTCAGCTGATGGGTGATCGTGTTCTATCAGAAATAGTGAGTGAAGTAAAAATGGCAAAATACTTCTCAATCTCTGTTGACTCCACGCCAGATGTTGCACATGTTGATCAGTTAACATTTGTGTTAAGATATGTGTCACCTGAAGGACACTCACAGGAACGCTTTCTGAAGTTTCTACCAATTGAAAGTCATACCGGGGAAGCTTTATGTGCATCTGTACTCAAGGTTTTGGAAGAGATGGGGATTGACATTGCAAACTGCAGGGGGCAATGCTATGATAATGCTGCCAACATGTCAGGAGTATATAAAGGACTACAAGCACGCATTAAAGAACTCAACCCCCTAGTTGAATGGGTTCCATGTGCTGCACATACTCTGAATTTGGTTGGAGTTAATAGTGTGAACTGCTGTTTTGAGACAGCTGATTTTTTCCAGTTTGTGCAAAACTTATTTAACTTTTGCTCTAAGTCAACAGCAAGGTGGAAGGTGGTGACAGATGGACTGCAGCCTAATGCAAACAAGCGCATTGAAACACTGAAGTCCCTTTCAAACACTAGATGGGCTGCACATGCAGATGCCACACAGGCAGTGCATATTAACTATGCAAACATTCAAAAATCATTGCAGAATATTGTAAATGACACAAACCAAAATGCAGCAATAAGAAATGAAGCAAGATCACTTGATAAAAAAATGGACAAGCTTGAAACAGCTTTTATGTGTACATTTTGGCACAGCATTTTGCAGCGCTTTGAAAAAGCAAGTGCAGCTTTGCAGGCTGTGGAACTAGACTTGTGTAAAGCTGTGGATTTGGTGGGGTCCTTGCGGGAGTACATTGGAGGTCTGAGAGATCAGTTTGATAGGTTTGAGTCTCAAGCAAAGAAGTTGTCTCCAACAGTTTCACAGGCTTACAGAGCTACTACTCAAAGATCAAAGACTCCAAAAACATTTTTTGGAGAGAGCGCCACCTCAGAGGTTGAGTTATCAGCTCAAAAAAAGTTCTCCACCAGTGTTTTTTTGGTGGTTGTTGACAGATTGCTTTCTGAAATCGATCGCAGGTATGCTGCATATGATAACCTCAACAACACTTTTGGCTTCCTGAACAATTTATCTGGTGTTACTGTTCAAGAGCTAAGAAACAAAGCATCTCATCTCCAAAGTAAATATTCAGCTGACTTGGAGATGGACTTTGTGGAGGAAACTGTCCAGTTTAAAGATTTTATTCGTGATAAAGAGATCACATCTGCTCCATCGCTTTTACAATTCATTAGGGAAAAGAAACTGCAGGACATCTTCCCAAATGTGGATATTGCATTCAGGCTTTACCTGACATTTCCTGTCACAAATGCAAGTGGTGAGCGATCATTCTCCAAGCTCAAAATTGTTAAAAATAGACTCAGATCCACAATGGGACAAGAAAGACTGAACCATTTGACTCTCATGTCTATTGAGAGTGATCTAGTGAGAAAGCTGGACTTCAGTGATCTTGTAAAGGAATTTGCAGCAAAAAAATCCAGAAAAGTGGGCATCTTTTCAAATGTCATGTCAAAGTAAGGCTTAAATGTCTGATAACCCTACTGAAAAGGCTTGGTGTTACTGGTTAGGGCTGTGCATGTCTGCATTATAAGACAGGCTCAAAGTTGCTAAATGTTCAGGGTTGAATATTTTCTTATTTGGGTTGCATGGTTTGCGTTTGAGTAAATGTAGGTCAATGTTTGTGGTTCTAGTTCCTTCAAATAAGATGAATGCAGAAGTTTTGTTAATAAATGGAAATCTTTATTTTGTTCTTCATACTGTATTTTTAAGATGTTATCTGTAAAATAAACTGCAAGCATCATATTCAAGTTTCAAACCAACATGTGGTTTTGTCTTTCTAGAAACCAGTTCAGTGTTGTTTGTTGTTTGTGACAACTGGCATATTAAAGTTGTAAGATGTGAAAACTTACTGTTCAGTCATTTTCTGCTCAACATCTGAACCAAAAAAAACAAAAAACAAAAAAAACTGTATTTTCCGGCCTATAAGTCACACTTTTTTTTACACTAATTTTCATGTCCTGCGACTTTTCGGGCGGAAAATACGGTATATATGGGCCCCCATATTGACTCAAGCCCATGGGCCCCCATCCTCCTAAATCCGGCCCTGCACACACACATCCTACTGTATGTAAATTTACAAAAACCACACTTCACACATTGATAACAGGGACCTGTCAAAGTCTTTGTTGGTCTAATTCACAAACAAAGCTCCTCTGTTCTCATCAGGTGTGAGACGCCTGGGGACCAAATCCAGGGCTGCACTATAAGTTTTAGAAAGTTGAAATCTTAGACCTCCTCCTCTGTTTAACGATGGTTTCTCTCTTTTTACATAAATCGCCTCCTTCACACCCCTCTCAAACCACCTGTGCTCTCGGTCCAAAATATGTCCATTTTGGTCCTCAAAAGAGTGTCCCTTGTCTGTGAGGTGGAGGTGAACAGCTGAGTTTTGACCAGAGGAGGTTGCTCTCCTGTGTTGAGACATTCTCAGATTGAACGCCTTTTTTGATTTTATCATGTCCTGGACGACTGAGAATCTACACCAGCATCTTTCTGGATGGTGTTTGCATGTTCTCTCCGTGCTGCGTGGATTTTCTCCGGGTACTCTGGTTTCCTCCCACAGACCAATAACATGCATGTTAGGCTGATTGGTGACTCCAAATTGTCCCTAGGTGTGAGTGAGCGAGTGAATGGTTGTTTGTCTCGTTTGTCTCAATGTGTCCCTGTGATGGACTGGAGACCTGTCCAGGGTGTCCCTCACCTCTCGCACAGAGATGGCTGGACATGGGCACCAGTGACCCACACAGTCCAAAAAGGAAGAAGCGAGTAAAAAGTAATGGATGGATGGATAATCAAGTGGGTAGGAATTACACTGTGCACACATGCATACACACATATTGACATACATGCAGCAGCCATCTTAGATTTGGACTTGGCAACCTAATTTTCAATGCACCTTATTTAAAGCTACTGTATGTAACTTATTTTTTAAACATATTTCTTCACTCTGCCACTATCTCCTGATATATTGATGACAGGTAATATCTGAAAAAAACTATAGTCCTCTGGCGTCTCCCGGTGGTAATAAAAGCATTTATAAAAACCAGAGCGCCCCGCGGTTAACCAGCCAATAAAAACAGAGCTTCTCACTTCTCACCCCCTCCCCCCAACCCACGCCCCCGCCTGTCAACCCTGCAGCGGCCGCGCAGGTTCTCGTTGAAATAATTGCAAAGCGATGCAAAACTGTTTTGTATGTGACACAAATGTATTAAATATCCCTTCTTCATCCCTGCTCTGGACTTTTCTTTTGTTTTTTTGCCAAAAGTCAAGTGATCGCTTCTTCCTCCAGACCTCGACTGACAGAAATGAGGAAGTCACGAGCGAATTAAATCATGTCCAACGTGGCTGCGTGAAGCTCTGCTGATTTCAGGGTGTTTTTGTTTTGCTGGACGTTTGCTCCATGTTTTTATTTTATTTTTTAGAACGTTTTATTAACATATAATCACAGAACTTTGCAGCGGCTGAGACGGGATGTAGTGGAGGCGGAGCATTCCAGGCTGCAGCGCGAGCGAGGTGGAGCTGAGTCATATATGGCTCTGAGTGAGGAGGGACCAGAAACGTGTCTCTGTTCAAAATGTTTCTAAGTGCCAGCGTGTTCAAAAACTACATATACCTTTAACCCTATGCAGCCACACAGCAAAATGGAAGTCAGCACGTTTCTCATTTTTCAAGTTATCAAGCTCACAACATACACGGATGGATGGAGTGTACAGTAGTCCCTTGGTACTTTGCTGCTTGACTTTTGCAGACTCGCACTTTTGCGGTTCATGTAATAATAATAATAATAATGATGTCTATTCCTGTCATCTGCGTATGTTCCCATACACAGACGAAATTCGTCTCTGCATTTAACCCAACCACCTACCAGGTGGTGCAGTGAGCAGCCCGAAAGCGCCCGGGGAGCTGGAGAAATAGGTGTGCACTCATAGACACCCCAAGCTGGGTAGTGGCCGGGGCGCGAACCCGCGACCTTCGGATCCGTAGTCAAAAGCCCTGCCACTAGACCATCTTGGCTCCTCATGTGCCAACAGTACTGCACATTATACCCCCCCCCCCACAAAAGTGCCACCATTATGTCGTTTACTTTCATTAAGCTTCAGTAGCTGTGTTTCCATCCATTTTCATTTCGAATTTTGAGCTAATTTTTGAAATCTCGCAAATATGTAAATACAAATTAATGCGAAGCAGAAGTGTTTCCATCTGCTGGCTTGTAGCGCATCTACCAAGCCACGCACAGCGTCATTACGTCAGACGTCAGCGTCATTACGTCAGACGTCAGCACTGCGCATGTCTACAGTAAACAGGAAGTAGCGGTTGAAAACAGAACCCGGCCACACATCTCGTCAAAATGGAGAGAATATTTCAGGTACGTGTTGCTATCGGGCAAGTTGTATTTATTCTGTCATGCAAACTAGTTTTAGCGATGTTACATGTTGTCCGGAGCGGAAACAGCTGAACGTCACGTGACGTGAATGTTCGCTACGGCAGAACTGAGTCGGAAAATCTGTTCCCATCTGTCGTTTTGCGCATCTGCTCATTTTCGAAGATCCCAAAAACCACCTCAAGCGAGCGTATAAACTTTTTGGCGAATTTGAGGAAGTAAATTCGGATTTTGCCGTTTCCATTAAGCTTTTCTGCTGCAATACTTCAAAATGCGCAGCTAGAAACCTTGATGGAAACACGGCTAGTGTTTTGGCCAGTTTAAAGAACTACATTACCCAGAAGCCATCCGTTCACTTCCCAGAAGTCAACACTGCTTTCAACTAAAGCTGCACGATTAATCGCATTTGCGATTATCTCGCGATATGTTAAAACGCGATTCACTAATCGCACGGGCTGCGATTTGACTGGTCACGTGACTTGGGAGTGAGCCGAGCGGAGCAAAACCGAACAGGCAGGGAGGAGGACACCGCACGCTCTAACACAATGGCTTCAGGCTCGACAGAAGTCATAAAAGTTAAAAATTCAGGTAAGTTAGTCCATGTAAACGTGTATCTGATGAGACCGCGGGAGAGAAACAGAGCGCGAGCTGGTCATGTGACCGGGCCTGTTGTTGACGCTGCCCTGTTAGCAGCTAGCTCAACAAGCTAACGTTCTTGCGTGAAAAAGCGCATTCATTATCTGATTTAAAAAAAAAACAGTTTTGTCGTTAGTGATATGAATTAATACAGAACCAGTAACACACACGTTTTGCGCAAGCTGTTTTTTTTTTTTAACTAGCGGTGTTTAATGTTATCTTAGCTTTAGCATAGCTATTTAGATGAGGTGATGCATTTTCTCATTACATGTACCTATTACCAAACCTGGTCGTGATGTCACAACTATTATACTATCCTTTTTATTGTCTGTTTTAAATAAAATGTTAATTATTATGTTCAGTAATGTGAAGCTATTTAGTCATCACGTTTTGCATTCACTTAACGTTGACAAACTGGGAAAAGCTAAAACCTGTACATTGTTTTTAACTAACAACGTGAGAAGATTTTTCTGGTCCTCAATTTTTGCACGAGTGAGAGGTGAGGATGTGAATGTGTGTATTTATTTATTTTATTTTGTATTACAGGACATGACAGAGTGTCTCTCCCACAGTTGGAAGAAGGCAGCAGCAATGACTGAAGAGGGAGCTCAAACTTTCTGAACACAGCCTCATCACTGAATGTCCAACAAGATGGGGATCCAAAGAAATGAAGTGTTAGAGCAGCTCAAAGCCATTTCTCAGGTGCTGTCAGGTGACTGTTATGCACACTCCCTTATAATAACCTGGCAGGATTTTGAGGTGTTGGAGTCTGTTCACAAGGCTCTGCATCCTGCTGTTACTGACTGAATGTTTACATTATTGTTCCAAGAGTTTTTTATTTTTAACTTTACATCTAAAACATTTAATAAGAACAGATACTAGTTTATTTTGTGTTCACTGAGTTTGAATTCCCAGAACGAGTTGGTTAAAGCAGATTCTCTTTGTTTTTTGCACTTTATTTTTTATGATGTTACTGGCTGGAAAGCAGTAAGTTAAAAAAAATTATATCTAATTTTTTATATTTATTTATTAACTGTCATGTGAAGTTCAGACAGTAGTTAGGAAGTTCACTTAACTTGTACACTATCGTGTTTATGAAACAAGAAAAAATAGAAATGGTGAAAAGAAAAGTCATACATTTGCTTGCTTTATTTAATCTCTGCTTTAAATAAATCTGACATTGTTTATTATAAAACAGATTGATTTATTGTTTCTGTTTGTTGAAAAATACTTGAGAAGGTATTAAAAAAATTGCATTTTAAATCGCAATCGCAATTTATAGAAAAAAATTGCAATTAGATTATTTTCCAAATTCGTTCAGCCCTACTTCAACCACTGCTTGTTACAAATGGAGGGAATGTTTTGCAACCAAAGTCAGAAGTAATATTAATAGCTCACAGAACAGACAGGAGGAACATTTAAATAATTCTGAAGCTGAACTCCTTCAAGTTGTGTCTTCACCGCTGAGTTCATGGGCTGTAATTTATCTGGACTCAGTGTGAGCCGGATCCTGGGAGCTGAAGGGAACAGACAGCTGCAGGCTTCAACTTGGTTCTGGTCGCGCAGTGCTGGTATGGACTGTGCCAGAGGTGGTGGACTAAATCCTGGGCAGCCTTGCTCCTGGAGAAGCAGCATGCACACATCAAGCTGGATGGAGCTTCAGTCATGCTATACCGGGACTTATTTCATCTATCGGGCTGGACCAGAACTGAGCTGTTCCTGTTTAAGAGTTTAGAGGACTGATTGTGGGCTTCATTGCTGCAGGATAGTATGCTTAAATGAACCGAGTCGGAATAAAACAGAGTCGGACTGGAGCCAGAGCTGCTGTTCTGCAGAGCTAGGAAGTAAACATTTTCAATATATGTTGTTTAAATTACGTAGATATGTGTCAAACTCAAAGCCGGGGGGCCAAATGTGGCCCTCGTTGACATCTGGCCTCTAAGATGATATGTGAAATGTTAAATATTTCTATTTCTTGATTTTTTTTCAGTAACCTTTGATTATGATGTAGAAAGCAAAACAGAGAACATCAAATGAGACCAATCAAACTCTTGTTGAAGGACCTGTAATCAACAAAAGATGCTGGGTATCTGATTTGAGTTTATGTAGTTTCTGAATATGACCCTTAGTTTGAAAAAGGGTTTAATTTTGGTCCCCTTTTGTAAGTGAATTTGACACCCCTGGTTTAGAACATTGCAAGCGTGTGGGAAGGGTTTCTAAAGCCTTAAAGGTGCAGTCTGCAGTTTCTGTAGTGCAGTCTGTAAGTTTTCTAAAAAAAATATTTTTTAACATATTTCTTCACTCTGTCAATATCTCCTGACAGACTGATGTTAGACAAAGTAATCTCTGAAAAAAACTATATTCCCCTTGCTTCTCCAGGTGTTACTAAAAGCATTTCTAAAAAGCCACAGTGACCCGCCGTTAACCAGCCAATAAAAACAGAGTTTTTAACCAGCCAATAAAAACAGAGCTTCTCACGCTCCTAACCCACGCCCCCGCCTGTCCCAGCCCGCAGCGGCCGCGCAGGTTCTCGTTCAAAGGATTGCAAAGCGATGCAAAACTGTTTTGTATGTGACACAAATGTATTAAATTCCCCTTCTTCATCCCTGATCTGGACTTTTCTTTTGTTTTTTTGCCAAAAGTCAAGTGATCGCTTCCTCCTCCGCAACCTCCATGACTGAAATGAGGAAATGAATGAATTTGTCACGAGCGAATTAAACTCGGGTTCAACGTGGCTGCGCGAGGCTCAGCAGATTTCATGGTGTTCTGGTGTGCTGGACCAGTGCTCCATGTTTTTATTTTATTTTTTAGAACGTTTTATTAACATATAAACACAGAACTTTGCAGCGGCTGCCACAGGACATGCAGTGGAGGCGGAGCTAAGAAGGCAGAGCTGAATTTCAGCGAGAGCAAGGGGGAGCAGATCCATATATGGCTCTGAGGGGGAGGGATCAAAATGCTTTCCCTGTTGAAATTTTTTCTAAGTGCTGCGTTCTACAAAAACTGCAGAGTGCACCTTCAATATAAAGTTTACTGTACTTGAACTTGAACATGAACTTAGACTACTGTATTTCCAATTCCTCCTCATTGCTCTGCAACGTGGGACAATAAGAAGAAACAGATGCATCCAGAAATGAGTGAGATTAAAGCTTAAATCTCATCACTCATGCTAACAACATGAACATGAGAGTTTTTGAATAAAGAACAGGTTTGTCTTCTCCCTCAGCTGAATTTTCAAAAACTGAAAACAAAATCAAAATCTTTCAGAAAGTGAGTTTTCCTATGATGATGTTTTTGTGTATGGGACACACAAAATCAAGATTTATTGTTATAAAAACATAATGAAAGTGTTCTTCAGTGTGTTTCAATAGGAGTGTGACTCAATGCGATCAAGACCACGTGAACCCACCCCCACCAGCACTGTTTTTGCAGACGAGTTGAAGGACAGCTTTAGTGGCAGTCAGCCAGCAGCTCCAGCCCGAAAGCAGCTGAAGATGAAAAGAAATGCACAAAAGAAATATGCAAAGCACTCAGCAAATCCTCCCAAATGATTCAACCACACAGCGTCCAGCCGCTGAGCGTCTGCGGGGAAAAAATCCTAACAGGGGGATTTCAAACAGTCCACGGTCTTTGATGTGAATTTTCCAGGCCAATTTAGACAATTCCAACATAAATATTTATCACATTAGCTCATGAAAAAAGTCATTTCAAATTTTATCGGAAAAGGTTACATTTGCAGAAAGCATTCTCACCTGGGAGCGTCCCCGAATCAAGGGAGGTCTTCAGATTTACAACTGAATGATGCGAATGTTAAATATTTTCTCTGTTTTCTTTTAAACTCATCTGTTGTAGATAATTGGACTACATGAAGTCAGCTTTTTAATTTAGGTTCTGATACACAACGCTCAGGCTGAAAGAAGCTGCACGGTTTGCATAATAATTTATCTTCCAACCTGAAACAGCAGAAAGAACCCAAGGACAAAGACACAGACATGTCTCTGCCGTTTGGTTAACTTCGTAAAGTAAATGTGCATTAATGTAAGAAGTTAGCTGATCGTTAGCATGATGTTATCAGTGAAGGACACTGGAGGACCTGTGTATGAGCAGAGTATGTCAGAGGACTAACTGATACTCTTATCTGTTCTGACTCAGGGGTTTGAGTCAACGTTATTTGAAAAGGTCTCCTCTACAGAAACAACTCCCAGCTCTAATGATGGTGGTGGTTACAAAGAACCCCCTTTGAACTGAAATCTGTCCAATAACTGAGGGAGTTTTTTTTAACAATGAGCTAAGACAAAAACAGTTGCCAAACTTTTTACTCATTGTCTGAAAATTCCTATTTATTTTGCGCAAAGGCAAAAATTTAAAGTTAGTCACAAAAATACCCACATTAAAGGCATTAACACTGTTAAGTTCTTTTCGCTGATGATACAACATTTTTTTGTTCTGGTACGAATATTGAACAGTTATTGGAGTCAATGATGAAGGAGCTTGTTAAAATTCAGACTTGGTTTAAACTTAACAAAGTATCATTAAACTTGGATAAAACAAATTACATGATATTTAGTAATATAAATAAAACTAGTGATGTTCCATTTCAAACTGAGGGTTCAGAGATTTGTAGAGTTAATGAGGCGAAATTCTTGGGTGTCATTATCGATGACAAACTGTCATGGAAACAACATATAAATTCTGTGAAAATGAAAATATCTAAATCTATTGCGATATTTTTACAGAGTTGTGGATCTAGTGAACGACAAAGCACTGTATTTGTCATATAATACAATTATTGTGCCACATTTGATTTATTGTGTTAATGTTTGGGAAAAAGCGTGTAAATCAATTACAAAGCCTATTTTTATTTTGCAGAAAAGAGTTGTAAGACTTATCACAAGAAAGCATTACATCAAGTATATTATTTTATCAAATTAAATTGCTGAAGTTCCATGATTTGGTGGATTATAACATTTTATTGCTCATGTATAGAGATAAAAAAAATACACTACCTTCTAATATCCAAATGTATTTAGTAAAAAGATCAAGCTGTTACAATCTTAAGGGGAAATATGTATTTGTGAAACCACAGTATAGAACTAGTTTGAAGGGAAGATCTACCTTAATTCAGGGAGTTGGATTATGTTGGCAATAACCTTCAGAACTACATCTGAGAGGTTCGTCATTCATTTACTGGTAATACAGTCCAGATAAAGTTTTCGTTTTCATAAAACTTCACCTCTAAAATTAAAACTATTTCTCCAGCAATCGATTTACCCATTCATCATGATTTAGCTGTTCAAAGCTTGAACAAGAGGCAAAGTGTGAATCTTGACAGTTTTATTAAGTCCCAAGATCAGTTTGAGCTTAATGCGTGTTAAAAAATATACAGTTTTAAATTAAAACTTGGGGAAGATTCAGAGGCTGAAGCATCTGTTGGGACAATTACTCTGTAACGGAGCTGAACAGACAAGATACGATGTCATCAGAATCTGTCAGTGTCAGTTCAGCAGATGGCAGCGACTGATGGATGAGGCGTACCAATCTCTCTGCTTCCCTCGCCCTGTCCCAACGTTGCCTCCTCCTCCTCCCGCCATGAAAGGAAACTTTGTGACTGTAATATTAAAAACTTCCAAGACTGAGGTGTGCTGGACGAGCTAGGGCACCTCCAACTAAACAGAATCTCTCAGAGTTCCAACGCTCAGAGATGCTTCGACAAACAGCCAGTGGAAAATCCATCTTTCTGACAGAATCAATTCTAAAAATAAAAAAAAAAACAGACTCCCAATGGGGCTCCTGGATGTGCCTCAGCACTGCACAGACTGGGAGGGTAAGGCTCAAAGTGTGTGTAAAAAAAAAAAAAGAAGAGAGGAAAACAGAATCATTTAGTAAGGAATAGGGATGCACGATATTATCGGTATGGTATCCGTATCGGCCAATATTAGCGATAAAGTTAAATATCGGACATCGGCCATTCCATCAAAATAAGTCACAGATATAAAAGTCTTCTGTGTTAAGTTAAATTTTAATTCAGTAAACTGTCAAGTATAATGCACTACTACTTATGTGCTTTTCACTTGTTGCTTGTGAACAGGTTGAGTTTAGAATTGTAAAAAATTACAAATTGACACTGTTCGAGTGTTGTCATTGTGTTAGAGAGAGTAAATGTCATGAATAAATTTGACATTAAACATAATCCAAGTTGAAGTGTTGCATCATTTTCAGCCGCAATTTTTGGCATCTGCATTTGGTAGCAGACCAAATTGACAAAAACCATGCAGAATAATGTATTTTAATTCCACAGCAGAGAAAGCTATGTAGTCCCTGTAAGTAGGTCTAGGGGAAAAGAAATATTGATATTGGTATTGGTTATCGGCCAAATAAGTTTTAACATATTGGCATATCTGATATCAGCCAAAATTCCAATACGTATTGTTCACCCCTAGTTAGGAATATGCAGTGTGGCTTGACCAAACTTCGTCTTTGTTTCAATGTTTAACAGTCGGCCTCTCAGCATCATATTTGTGAAGAGTTTGGATTCTGAAAGCATCAAATTGTGCAGCAAGTTGAAATAAAACTGGTCCAAACCTCAGCTATAAGCCATGTGAGGTGGAATGAATCACCGGCATATCCTCAAAAAATATACTCACACATTCATCAAGTGCAGTCCAGTTCTTTGCCACAAATGTGCATATTATTATTATTATTATTATTATTTATTATTATTATTATTATTATTATTATTATTATTATTATTATTATTTTATTATTATTTATTTTATTTTATTTTTCAGTTTTATGAGAATCAGCAAAAGTCTGAATCAAAACTTTGGAAGTCTTTCAAAAACCCTGAAGAGCCATTAATCAATATCTCTTCAAACTTTACAACAAGGTTTGCCTTCTTGGAAGAAAAAAAAAAGATAAAGAATTTAGAAAATTATACCTGTCAGCTAAAAAAAAAAAGCAATTGTATTTTAAAAGCTGATGGATCAGTTTGCTTTGATCAAAGTAGACTGCTCCTTTATTTTTTACTTCCTCATGTATGATCATTTGGTCTGAATGTTTATTTCTAAGGTCTGAATGTGAGCTATTGATCTCGTAACAAAAATGTGTGTTTTATGCTTTGAGAACAGCTGTTCTGTTGTTCAGCCTCTCTGAACATAAATAATTCCTACAAAGACATCTAAAACTTAAAAATAATCTCAAAGAAAAATAATACTGTACCTACTTTACAAAAAAGTACACATTTGTTGAACCAACCAGTCAGAAGAGAATCCCTTCTTACAAAACATAAAACTTGAGCTTACGATATGTCACATCTTTGAATACAGTACACATTTAATATTTCAGCTATATATATTTTTTATATTTTATGCTAACACCACTTACCGGTATATACAACACTAAAAATAAGAAAAAAATGTAAAACGTTTGTCCTAACTCTCAGTTCGCTTCAAAATTAAAAGCCTAGCATTCCTTGACGGAAATGCCAGTTAATGCCGAAGTTTAGATCAAGGGTGTGGAGGATGGTGTTGTGCTTAGAGTATGTGTTTTGAATGACTCTCAGCTACTACCACAGCAAATTATAGATCAATATGATAAAACAGAGAGCTAGAGTAATTTTTGTACAGTACGTTGTACCTATTATGTTTATTGCTGCTGCACTATGTGGTTGCATCCTGCATGTATGTCAGGTATGTCATATATCATTTCATAGATGACATATATCATGTATGTCACTACCAGTTCTCTCTTGTAAATGAGTCCCAGAGGCTCAATGGGATTAGCCTGTATAAATAAAGGATGAATGAACTTTACCATCATAATTCAATTAATCTCAATGTTACTCACTACCTGTGCAACAAGCTGTCACACAGCTGTGTCATTTATGTTAGCTATGTGCAACACATATTATATGCATTTAATTGGATGTAACTGAGACACTTTGTACACATTTTTGTTCCACCACATGTACCACCACATGTGGTGTATATGACAAATAAAGAAACTTTGACTTTGACTTAAGCTTAGCCGTACACCTGCGAAATAGTTATTCAAACTAATTAATCCTACTGGCACAGTTATCTACCATGTTGTTGTTTACTATATGTATTTTGGACCTTTTAAATATTATATTATTTTTCACTTTTTGGTACATTATTTAGTACCGTACCCTTATTGCATGCTTTTGTATTTCTCATTACCGGTAGTTGTTTTGCTTATAGCAAGTCAAATTGGTTCTTCTCATCCTGAACATTTCATTGTACTGTTGACCATGTGTTAACCTGCATATGACAAATAAACAGCATAATATAATGCCAATCAGCTGTAGATTCACATACAATAAAAAGTTCCTAAAAATTCATTAAATTTAGTCCAGTAGCTCATGAGATATTTTGCATAGATAATATATTAATGCTTATCTGTGCATATCTACAATAGGTAAAAAGCATTTAGTATGTGCTGTGAATGACTCTCAGCTACTACCATACCAGGATTTT